>LKNJ01003668.1:0-34166 GCA_002120245.1 Maccullochella peelii
TGTTACTAAGGTTCCTGTGTTTGAAGATAAGTCAGTACCGGCTGAGTACCTTTACAATCACCAGACCTCAACCCAGCTGAACCCCTATGGGAGATGTTTGAGCTACATGTTAATAATGCTCTCTGCCAGCATCATCAAAACAATCAAATGAGGGAAGATCTTTTGGAAGAATGGTGTTCAATCCTCCAGCAGAGTTTCATTGAATCTATGCCGAGCAGCACTGAAGCTGTTCCGGAGGCCTGCGGTGGAACAGCATCTTACTTTGACACTTTACGTTGTTTTTTTTTTCTTTTAATTTGTCTCCATGTGGAGCTGATCTTGGAGATGAAATTCCCCACAAATGCTGCAGCTTGCATCATGGGCACCTGCACATGCAGATGTTAAACCTTAGTGGTTGAACTTGTGCAATAAGCATTTTTCACTCGGGACATTTTGGCATGTCGTGGTACTAAAAGCAAAGCTGTAAACAACAAAATGAATGCTGGCTGAACAGTTTCAGGGTCCTGGTATTGTGCATGCTGGCTCGCTGTCATGACTTACTGGGACACTAATATAGCAAAAGCATCGTTAATGTTATTAGTAACACATGTGCTTTTTCTACAATGACAAGGCAAAATGTCTGCTGTGAAAAAGGCCTCCCAGTCTGAGGTCCACAATAGTGGAAAGTAACAGAAAGTACATTTTCTAAAGTACTGCAAATACAGTTTTGAGTTACTTATATTTTACTTGAGTATTTCCATTTTTTTCTACTCTCTATTTCTATTCCACTTATTTTAAGAGGGAAATATTGTACTTTTTACTCCACTACAATTATCTGACAGCTATTAGTCACTAGTTACTTTGTAGATTACCTCTTCACATACAAAACAAATGATCAGTATATAAAATATGGTGCATTATTATAGATGAAACAAAAGCACTTAAGATTAGCTTCATCTCAACCAGATACGACATACAAATGTAAGAGACCATTCTTTGCAGTACTTTTACTCGTGCGCTTTGCTGATATTACTCATGTACTTGCACTTGTGAATGCAGGACTTTTACTTGTAATGGTTTTCTTTTACTTCACTGTGTTTGTACTTTTATTTAAGTAAACAATCTACATAATTCTTACACCATTGGTGGCTCACACACTACTCACACACAAACAGCAGTCAATAGAGGAAGAGAGTAGACTGGAGGTCTCTGACCACAGCATCCTGAATATGTCTCCTCTTGGCCCCAGCACAGCAAACACACAGCAGACTGAGCTGCTGCACTGGCTCACATACATGTATGTGTGTGTGGGAGAAACACACGCTGAGAGAGAGAGTGAGAAGTTGAGAGTGAAATGTAACAGTAAGGAAATGATGTGCACACCTGGTTCCTACTGTGTTTTACACAGTAGGTAGTGCTGTGTAATCATGGCCTACATTTTACTTTTAGCAGTATTAATATGTGAGACACCACAGGTAGGACTTCTGCTGGGAACTTCTACAAACACTGGACCAGATCAGAGCAGAACTTGTCTTCTCAGCTTACTGTATGTCACAGACTTACAAGAATGACAAAAAACTGCACATTTAAAACATTAGGGACCTTTAAAGTCCAAGTGAAATCACAATGTTCATCCCTTTTTTGTAGTCAAAAATGCATTTTTCAAATGTATTGTAATATTTATAATATTTTATTACTGAAAGGAACAAAAAAGGGTCTTCTGGTAACTGTAGTTTACAAGCTAACGACAGACAGTGTCTTGTTTTTGGATTGCAGTGTGCTTTACTGTCAGAAACTGGTCTTGCGTCACAAGGTGACCTTTGTTTGACATGAATGACAAAATGTATATACTACCACCCCCTCTTTAAGCAATGTGTATAGTTTTCATAAGCTGAAATATAGCAAAGATGAACCAACACATGTGCCCATGTTTGTCTATAAGTAGAAGAGGTGACATTGTACTACCACCGCCCTATTTAGCATTTATCAAGAGTATGTAATAAATGGTTTATAACACACTATATAAGTGTATATCCTCCTGTGAACAACCCATAAGTGGAGTCTGGTGTATAAACAGATAATGAATGATAGTAAAACACAGCTGTAATTATATCAAATGTGTCTTCATAGGAGAATTTATAATTGCTGTCAAATACTGTGCATTAATAAACATTTAGAAATGTCCTAATAGCTGTATACAACTTCATTATAGTGATATATTTATTAAATGTTTATATAGTGCTTATAAATGCTAAATGGGGGTTGAGGTAAAGTGTTACTGAAGAAGACATTAGCTAGAAAGCTAGTCTGTCCTTTTTGTGTTGTGTTGTTGCTGCTGTGTGGCTGTTGATCAGTTTTATTACCAGCTAATGATAGAACAGTGACAGTTTAATTAAGTTTTAATGAGTTTAAAATCAAATGATTTGATTGGCTATATGCACAGACAGGGGAGCGCTGTCATAGAACAAAAAATACAAAATAAAAATGTCTCCATTTTGGGTAGTACTGTTTGTTCCATAAATAGTGCACACCACATGAGATTTAGAAATCAGATCTGAGTGCTGCAGCAGGAAATAATCAGGCAATTTATTTTAAGTTGGACAAACCTGCTGTTTGAAAGTAATTTAGAGTCTTTCTGTCCTCTCACCTTGTAACCACAAAGGGTTTAAACTGTTACTTCTCTCTTTCTCTGCAGATGGAGGAATCCACCCTGCTGGACTGCTGCTCTGACTCATACACACACTTGTGTGTGTGTGTGTGTGTGTGTGTGTGTGTGTGTGTGTGCGTGTGTGTGTGTGCGCGTGTGTGTGCTCATCTGTAGGACATGGAAAGTACGGTGTCTTCCACAGCTTGGCACAAACACATGCTCAGATAATTATATGTCCTCCACACACAGACACACATACACACAACTCATTAACACACATACACATGGTCACGTGCATAAATGGCTCTTCGTGCACACGCGTGCACACACACACACACACACACACACACACACACACCCACACAAAAAATCTGTCCTCATTTCACCTAAATGAACTTTTATGCAAACAGAGTACAATGACCTGAACAGAGCTGCGAGGCTTGTGATAGACCATACAGATTTCATAAAGAAATATTTTTGTGTTTTTTCCTATAATGTATTAAATGGATTTTGTATTCATTTAACTTTTTCTTTAAATGTATTCAAGGAAAACTACAGTTTGTAAACATATTTGATTACGACTAACTACTAAAAAGGAAAAACTGAGAACATTTAGTTATGGTATAGTGGATTTGTTATGTGTTGTTGTTTATAAAGTTTAATTTTTTATTATGTTAATTGGTAGAAGTATTCACACCCTTACTTACCCTTCACAAAGGCTTAAACCACAACATACAAATACAGCAAAGTAAAAATCCTGAGTAAAAGTACAGAAGTCAAATGTAAAATATCATACAGGAATTTAGTGGAATCAACTAAACATGAATATATAAGTTTTTTAAATTTCAAGTTAATTCTAATTCAAATGTCTAGTTTTAATCTTCAGACTACTTCAGAACTTATAAACATGAGTTCGTCTGACTTGTAGTCTTTTGACTTGAAATGATGAGTTGTACAGCTGAGAGTTCACTCAACTCATGAATTAAGAAACATCATCAGCATATTAGCAGACTTCATGCGTTAAAACTCTCCAGAGACACTTCTTTTTTGCAGTTTGATGTAAATATACATGATGGAAATTTGCTGTGTGTCTTTAATACACATTAAATTAAGTCATGGTTGTTTCTTTTCATAATAATGAAAGCAATGCCAACCATGATAAAGGTTGGTATCAAATTCAGTCCCTATACCTCCAAATACTCATAATTTACCAAGGTCACTGGGAGCAGCCTCACATTTTGTCTTTGTACAAACTCTGGTGGCTCCAACAGGAGCAGCTGCAGCTGTAAAACCTTTATGTCAAATGAAGAACTGACACCTCAAACTGAGAAAATGGAAATGGAAAGCAAAAGTATAACTGAGGTACTGTACAATATTTCCCTCTTAAAAGTAGTGGAGTTGAAGTACAAAGTAGCATGAAATGGAACTACTCAAGTACAAGTACATCAAAATTGTAGTAAATGCATTTACTTCTCACTACTGAATACGATACTTTTTCTGTTGACAAACAAGCAATTTATAAATCACTCATGCAGTTTTATGTAAAAAGATGTAAAAGCTTTATTTACAGCAAGTTAAAGCATTTTAAACCAATTAAAACAGTATAATTACAATATTTTCAGTGTACAATAACAGTATAAACAAAAAAAGACATCATGTTGCTACAGTTGTACTGGGTCATTTGGAGTCGTTCAGATTAGTTTGTTTCTGCACAAACAGGCTCCAACAGATGCATTTCTGTACAGCATTTGCAGCAAAGCACAACACACCACAGTGTCTCTGGGTCCCCTGTATTCATGTGTTTTATCTTTTTAACAATTCCAATGAAAAAACAGAGTATAAATGTTTATTTTCCTGTTAATAGGTTAAAAGACTGAATGAATCTCCGTTCTATTAATCCTAAAAGCTCAAACAAATACAGCGGCTTCAGCAGTGCTGATGCAAGTCCGTAAAACCCTGAATGTCACACAACCGTTTCTGTGCTATAACGCCTACAAATCATAGGCGGTGAAACAACACATTACCAGGTTTCCATATCAGTTTCAGAAGACGTTAATTCATCTTTCGGTTTCCTCCCTGCCATGCTCTCCTCTCACACTCCAGCTGTAATACAGTACTTCAAAATGAGGTCTTAGGTTTCACATGGCACAATATCAGAAATCAACATGCAGTCACAGGACTCTCAATGTCACAACGGAGGAAAAGCAAAGCAAGTAAATTTGGCGCAAAGGAAGACGAGCCTGAGAAAGTAGTGTGATACAGTGTGGTGAAAATTAAACATGGACGTAATGAAACAAGACGTTTTCATTTGTAGCTAAAGTTTTACGCTTTTAATGGTGACCAATGACTGAAAAATGGACGAAACGGGCAACGGGCCCCTGGACACAGACATATAAAAGGTCCCCCACCCCTCCTACATAGGAGCAAGACCCCCAGACCGAAAGACGACAGTTCTTTATGGTCGTTTTAGGTCTCTTTGTCGTCGTTGTGTGTCTCGTTGTGGTCGTTTTAGGTCTCTTTGTAGTCATGTGTTGCTTTGTGATCATTTTGCATCTTGCCTGTGTCCAGTAGGCCAACTCAATAATCCACCCATGATACCAATAAGCCAACCACCCATCACCTTCTGACTCCTCCTGGAATCTGACTGGCCACCCCTGGCCGCCCCTCTGGCTCCGCTCCTGGCTTTACCTATTGGTGCTGCTGTCTATTTGTGTACTCAGATGTCTAATCAATTGTTTACAATTGGTAACTTTCTGTCCTCAACAGACATTTTTCTGTGACACTGTTGTCAGGGGTGGATTTCTCCATCTGTACAAAAGCCGGTTCTCCTATTGACTTCCACTGAAATGAATCGTCCATGTCTTTACCCTTTACATTATGCATGCAATAACAAATGTCAACAAGCTTCAGTTACAGAATAGACTGATACAATCCATCACCTCAGCTAATTTAACACTATTAAAACAGGAGACTACACAGAAAAAAAGTTGCTGAACTGAGAGTTTAGGGATGATGAAAGCCAGGATCACACTTAATCTGTGATGCATTCATGTTGACAGAACTGTGCAAACATCCAAGCTTGGCTCAAACACAGACTCAGATGAAGTTGGTTATCGATTGTGTTACAACAAACCTCTGAACTTATTGAGATATTTTCTGACACTATTTGATGTTGCCAAGCATAAAACAACAAATTACATTTCCATTTTTATTCCAGTCAGGCTGAAGCAGACACTCACTGTGGCTGACATGATTTTGTGATTGATTGGTACCAAACAAAACAACATACAATATGGCAGATAATTTGGTAACATTTCACTTGTACCATTCAAAACATCCCAGAAAACAATAGTTTTGCACAAATCTCTTTGGTCGACATTCACACTGCATCCATCAACTTTTAAAACACAGTGTTTGATATTTACTACTGTGTAGCTCAATGGGCAGAACATGGTACACCCAAACCCAGGGTGGTTTATGGGTAGCCCTGTTTGGGACTGTCTCATCCACTACTTGGGAAATATACCCAGATGGTTCCATAGAAAAGTTCAGGAAGTGGCTACACGCTGCTCTTTAACAGAGGTGGGGTGGTTAACCAGACAAACATTTGCCAAACCAACCAGTTAGTCTTCATCCTTAAAACCCTTTGTCTTATAAAACAGTCTGAAAACACAGACAAAGGTGAAATGTATGCTTTATCTGAAGTGTTTTCAAACAGTGTGTTTCAGTTTTACAAGAAAAAAGGCTTCAGTGATGAGGATTCACTGGTTGGTTTGGCAAATGTAAATCTGGTTAACTTAGTTTCTATATGGGAAGCCTCCCTCATGCTGAACATGTTTGCACTCATGGTATTTCAATGTGCTTGGGACAATTCTTCTTCACTACTGTATATTCAAATACTTAACATTGTTCAGAGTTAACGAAATGAATTAACATATACTGAACTGCATCCTCCAAATGAGAAGAAATACAGATATTTGTACACAAAAGAGCAGGCATTTAATTTTTATTTATTTACAGAGAATCTGTTATTGCTATCATTATTATCTGTTTATGCATTTTAGTAATCACAAGACCTAAAAAAAATGTAGAAACAATGGCCTACTTTTGGTAGTTCCTCACATGACAATAGAAACGATATGTTTTAATGAGCCTAAAGAGTTCAAAAATAAGAATAAATGTACTTAATCTGAAGCCTGTATCACTGTTTGATATATCACTGTTCGCTAAATAGTCAGTGAGATAACCCTCTTTGCCTCTGCATGATTCAGTGCTTGCTTCAGTGGCTGTCATTAATCGAGTGTTTAATGACCTGGCAAGCATGAGGAGACTTGGCCGGGTCTGAATGAATGTGATAAACCGATAACGTGACCTTGTCAACAAACCAATACTTGCCAAATACATTCAGCCTGGCTGCTAATGTCAAATCCAGAGGCTGAAACAAAGAACGGTGGACAAATGCTTTGAGTGTTAAAACAATGTCAAAGTAAGGTTTGTAAATGGAAAACATAGAAGATGAGACAACAAGGAAGCAGGAAATGACAGTTTAATGGTTTAAATGATTGATTTCATCTTGCCCTTTTGAGTTTCACTTCACTAACTGGGCAGCTTAGTAACAAGTACTCAGACCTTATTATTGTATCGACAAGTGAAGTAATCTGCTCCTGTTATTGATTATCAATGTGCAAAATCTTTGTTTTAATGCTGAAAATAACCAGAGCAAAGAGCATTTAAAAACCCTTTAATGCTTTTTTTGTTTTTTACTGTAATCTTTCAGGAATCCATGTACACAGATTGTATTTGGTGATAAAAGTGATTCTGAAATTCTGGGAAATATTTGAAGTTAGATTTTAGTGAGTAGGGAGGAAGTCATGTGCCTTCACCATTCAATCTGGTTCTAGTGGTTACACAAACACAGAGGCTTTGCAGTCTAAAGGAAGATTGGTATCAGTTACTCAAAGGCTGATAAAGTATCATCTTACTGGTATGGTACTGAACAATACAGGGGGTAAAATCTGTCTGGGCTGGAACAGGTCATAATCTCTCTGTTGTGTACCAATTGCTGTTTAATAAGTTGTAAAGTAGTCATGAAATACATGGATAAAACATTAATTTAGCAGTTTTCCAATACAAGAAATTTCTATAATATAGATATTTAGACTAGTGGAAATTCAAAGAAATTGGTTTTCTCTCTATTTTTTAAACTGCAGGATTGGTGCATCTACCTTTGAAGGGTTAATAATTCTGATTACAGATTATCTGATTACATATTTGCCAAATGTTAGGAGGAGAGCTACTGTAGCCAAAACTTCACCCAGGGTATTGAAATATGACACACAAAACAAAATGGACACTTTAACATCAATTCAGACAAATACAGTATCAAGCTACATTTGGACAGGATTCATTTCTCTCTGGAAAGTTGGTTAATTCTAATATTGTATGTGCTGATCAGTCCAGAGCGCATTTTTCTCCCCCTACCACAGAATTATTTACAGTCCCAAATACTTATTTTTGCAAGCAAAGATCTGATTCTCCTGTTATTTTGCTTCATCAGGTCAGCTGGTGATGATGTTTTCCCCTCCTGTCTATTACAATCCAAATGCTCCAAATTTGCCATCCAGAACAAGGAGTTTAGTTGCTGAGGACCGAAGCAAATATTTTATTACCCACATAGAATATAAGTCATGTCCAAATGGGGCTTTAGTTGTAGAAAAGTAAAGCATGTCATGGCATTTGATGATCTCGTATGTGAATAACTATGTCATTTAGTACTCAAATGATCAGGACACAATTTATTGCTGTGGCTGAAAACGCTGGTGTACAGGCTCTTATTAACTAAAAATGTAGACATAAGCAGACATGTAATTCATGGTAACAAAATGTTAAATGGCAAAGTAGTTTAGGGACATTATGTGATAAAAACGTTAAAAACAGATCAAATTATTACTTTGGCCAGTTGGTTCTGTGCAGGTCACAAGTCTGTTGCATGCTGGATTCTGATGTGACGGGAGTGCAAGATCATTTTTCCCTGTCTGAAACATTCAGCGGTAAAGATAGGGGAATCTTTTACGGACTGGACCCACGTACTTTAACAACCCTGGGTCTGCGGAGTTGATCACATGGGGAACTCATAATCTCTGTACAATAAAAACACCTTAAAAGAAGCTAAAAAAGTAAACGAAACAATACAAGGCACACTTGAATTTCCACAGGTGTAATTTTGCACAGAGGCATATTTAGATGACATGACAGACTCTGCACTGGAAAGGAGTGCAAAATCCTGGCTCTTTGGTAGCATTGCAAAGGCTCAAAGACCATGAAGGAAAAACAGCGGTGAAAAAGCAAAAATCCAGGAATTTTAGAGTTCCTTAATGGTTTTAACGAATGATCTCCATCAAAATTAAGATAAACAGGGTCCAAAGTCTCCTTCGTCAATTGGGAAAGGGGATGAAGCATGGTAAAAATTTGTTCCCCATAAACAAAAAGGATATTCAAGATGTGACCAATCCAACAACACAGATACATTATTAAAGAAAAATGCTACGTCTGCTGGGTTTTCCAGAGGCTAAACCTGAGAGTGGTCCTGGCTGATCGTGCTGCCTTGCAAGTAGATTATCCGTCCAATCAGAAGGATTAGGAGGCCCATGCAGAACAGCATGGTGGGCTCCTGGTGGATGTGCGGCAGCGGGTTCGGATGGATCTCATTCCTCTGTCTATGTCCGCCTGCCACCCACTGGAATAGAAGAGGAGAGAGAGAGAGAAGAGGAGATGTTACAGTATTAATGAGAAATAAGTCGTGCAAGTGTTTCACAAACAGCAAAAGATGGGGTGGAGTTTGACACAAAAGTAGTCCAGCAGTAAGGCATCATGATGTCAGGGGAGGTAGATGGGTAAAGACAATAATCTTTAATTATGATGATCTGGATTCAATAGACCATTTGCTAAGCCGGGCCCCTCTTAGTTACTGTGCAGCATCTGTCAAGCTTTCCATTCTTTTTTAAATGTTCTTGTTTGTTTATTTGACAGGGACAGCGCACAGCTTCTTAGCTGTACCAGAGTTAGCTATAAACTAATTTACATCTGTATTCCCTGGGCAGGAAACAGAGAATAACATCTCTGTTAAGAAAATTAACACTGTAGCATAAAACACAATTACAAGACTACATATTCACTATACAACAACAACAAGATTTCACAACATTAAGACGCAAGTGTTTGCATTTATGCATCATGGGTACACGATTGGGTTGATTTTAGCTATGATTTCATCTTGAATTTAAAATCAGTAAAGCTACAGCACTCTCTTACATTACTTGGTACTGAACTCCAAATGTTTGTTGCTCTGACAGCCAAACTCTTTGCTATATCACACAGTTACCTCTGTTGGTCGTCCTAGCTGTCCTATTATCTGAGCGCAGTGATATGAACTCTTTTAATGGGTGAGGAACTAGATCATTGATCACTTTGTACACTAAACTAGCATCAGCAAGACACACAAAGCTATACAAGGTCAGGAGATTATACTTCTGAATGATGTTACAATGATAGTAACTTGACACCTCTTTGTCCAGTGCCTTGAGTGTTTGTTTGCAGTGGAGCAAGTGTTGTTTTTCTAGCTAGCATGGCACATATGCAGTTTACAATGATAACGTTTGCAGATTTACCATAAAAATTCATACTAATTTTCAAAACAATGGATTTTGGTTTCTGACAGAGGTAGACAAAAGCAGGCTTCTTGTTTCTCGCCTGCAACTGAATCAACGGTTGCCGGCTGAAATGAAACTGTCGCTAGCAGATTTTATCAGCTGAAGCTAGGTAGCTAAATAAGCTAACATTAGCTCAACGACTTGTCAGTTGACTCGTTTTAAAACCCTGTTAAAAGGGTATTAAATATGCACTTGGTGGCTACATACATGATATTCTGCTAAAAGGCTAAAGCTACATGCCCCAGGCAAACAGTTAGCATCCTGTTAATGATTCATGTAGAAGACATGCAAATAAAAGAAACAGCATTGTTCTACAGTGTAGAGCTAGTTAGTCCTGTAAGATAAGACTCGAACTTCATTCATAACCATGTTTGCCTGCTTAGCTTAAATAATCAGACAAACAAGAGGTAAGATTGATATTTTATTGTTCATATTTTGAAACAGTACACAAGAGAAAATGCTTTTAGGATGATGACTAAACAATGTGTTTGGCTAATGTAACGCTATCTCGGATAATGAATTTGACTGGGGTTGTTGGAGAGTAAACTTTCCCAAGTGTTTATGTAGTTACTGGGTGAAAAAAGTACATTATTGCAAGTTGTTTTATTTGCCTAAACTCAACCATTAGCTGACAATTTAATGCAAAAAATGTGTGAGAACAGCATGTCCAGTTTACGAAGTTATTCACATCCAAATTAATAGTAATATAAGCTAATAATAGGCTTTTCCTTAGTGTGCTCTCATTTCACAAGATATGTGAGTGTGTTGTGATATACATCAAATGTTCAGGTAAACACCCTGAGGTCCCTCGATGATTTAAAATCAAAGAGACACACACATGTTTACATCTACAGGAAGCAGGTAAGTACAGTTCTCTACATCCTGCCACAACTCTCTCTTTACTTTCTCCGTCTCCAGATGTGATTTCTTTACGTCAGTGTGTGTATGAATGCATATGTGCAATATGTGTTTATATGGTTGAATTTGTCTGAAAGCTTCTGATCTTTCTGGCTAGTTTTAATTTAAAAAAAAATGACATTTCCAGTGTTACAGCACCTAGCACATACATGAAAAACTGTCCACTTTAAAAGATGGTGCTGTAACTGTAATCACCTTTACTTAGAAAGCACACATAAAAGCATACTTTTTTTTTAAAGATTCTCATACATACTATACTATACAAGACTCCATTGTTTCATGGGTCAACGTGCGTGAAATATAGTTTTACATTTTAATATAGAGAAAACTACGACAGAAAAAAGAAACAGTCTTTGATGAAAGGTGTTGGATAACATATAAAAGTTAATGTAAAGATAGCTGCTTGTAATAATGTAGAACTAAAGGGGTACTTCAGTCATTTAGTATTGCACATCCATAAAGTAGAAGGGACTTGCACAAGACAGATTTTAAAAAAATAATGGTCAAAATCGAAGCAACAGAGGCCAAGATAATCTGACTTTTACTCCCTAGTAAACGTTTCAAAAACACTGGATCCTGCACTTCCCATAATGCAACTGTCAAATATTTGAAGTCTCAAGCCTAACTCAAGATAACCCATCAAGATGCTGACATCATCAGGATTATTATCAGACTTTGAAAATCTCCCTCAACAGCCATGAACGACATTATACAACTGGCTGAGTAGTATGAGAATCATGGTGCCGTAGCCCGTTAAAAATCACCATACTAAACTCTGATGGGAGTGTCATTCAAGACCAACAGCCAATGAGAGCTGAGTTTGCAGAAAGCCGAAGCAGGTCAAGCTGAGTCTGAGTCTTGCTGGATTCACACTAAGATTGTGCAAGGTCTTGTTAGAAACATCTAACAAAGTGATCAAATCCTGGCTAACCCATGCTGTCCAGTCTTTAGGCATTTCTTCCATAAAACGTTACACCATCCTCAAGTAGATAATTGCATTAATTTAGGACTCTAGTTAGGACTCTAATAGTTCCTTCACATTGTACGCCTCAACTGTCTTTCCTGTCTCTTGCTATTTTGAATGCCTCTCTGCAGTCATTCCGACACACTTGGCACGCTGTTGACTGAAACAGGTGTTTTCTTTCCTTTTCTGCTCTCCATCCCTGCAGTCAAAAGCCCTATGCCTTGGCCTCGGTCCATCACTCCAGCAGCAGCAGCTTCTCACCGATAAGAGATCTAGCCAGGTGGACAGGAAAGAAAGGACATTTCCCCTGGGTGGATGCGCACCGGGAAGCTTGGCCACGAACAAAACACTCCAGAAACAACAAGATTCCTGTTGCTGAGGATATGGTGGGTGGGGATCTCCACAATGAAAAGTATCTGGTAACTTTGCTTACACCAAGAAACACTTCCAATAATAGTAACTAAAAATTTACCACATTTCCCTATTAGCTCCAGTTCAAACCTATGTTAAGAGTGTAACAGAGAGTTTTTCTTATTTAATTAATGAACAAAGGTAAAAACACAAAAAGATCGTAGTGGCCGACAGTAGAAGGCTGTGGTTGCACTATGCAGCTCTCAGGTGTGAAATCTTGAATCTGTGTGAATGTGAAGCAGAGTTCTGCTTAAAAAATCCATCCTCAGCTACTAGGTTAAAAAAGGAAACCTTACACTCTAACTGAAGCATTTACAAGAATAACTAACTAAGGCATTTACAAGAGTAGGAATCAGTTTTTCCGCTGGATGATGGATGTCCTGTTTTGGCATGAAGCCCTTCAAATAAAGCCCAGCCGGATGGACTGTGCAATACCATCCAGTCATTGACTGGCACAGAATAATCCTTTTGCCCGCGGGGCAAGACTGTTCTCTGAAAAACAGGATCTTTACGGACGAGAGCGAGAGAGGAATATCAAAGCTGTGTGGTTTGATTCGAAAAGTGAGCCAAAAACCACAGAAACCCCTAATGGCAGAGGAGGAAACAGGTGTGGGGAAGACTAGTTAACCCTGTGATGAATCAGTCTGCTTCTAATTCTGCTTTGTACTCTGACCAAGTCAAACAAACAGGTCAGAGATGACCAAAGTCAGAATACTGAATTGATACTGAAGAATTGACCCTGAGATTTCCTGTACATAACCAATTTAGAATTATAGACTCAAAGAGAAAGAAATCCATCGTAGAAAAGGCATCCACATTAGCTGAAAATGGACCATAGTGCAATACATCTAGAAAATGTAATGGGTTTTGACCCCCTGATCACACATACAGACTCAAACACTGGAGGCATGCAGGATGGCACTGATAATGAATGGAATGCAAATAACATTCTGGTGCCACCAACTGTGACTCACGACTCAAAAGACTTGAGCCCAGCAGTGCAACCAGGGGAAGGTAATAAAGCTAGAACCATATGCTAATTTCCTCTGACGAACAAAGCAACAACCAATCTCACTCATTTTATTTCGCCTGAAGATAGAACCAGTTCTTTTCTACTCCAACTCAACTACATAAAATACTTCTAACTAAATGGAGGAAAATCTGACTGTAGTGATCAACGGACTATAGATTTTCTATGATATAACTTTACTGAGGTACCGTGACTTGAATGAGAAAAATGACTCTGGAGATGAACTACTTTGTCATGTGCTGGTGACGTGGCAACAGGGGAGAATAACTCAATCAGATCTGAGCATTCGAATTACATGCTCAAGTCCATATGTTTCAAAAGGAGGTATGACTACATTATCAATAATTCCAGACATGTTTGCTAGCTAACTAGCAAGCTATATTTGCTGGAATCCACTTTCTTACTATATATTTTTGGTTATACCAGTCATGAGCATTTTTATTGCCATGCTAGTGGTTGGTCAATTTACCAATTTGCAAATGTTAGCATCTAAACATGCTACATTAA
This sequence comes from Maccullochella peelii, assembly GCA_002120245.1. Lineage (NCBI taxonomy): Eukaryota > Metazoa > Chordata > Actinopteri > Centrarchiformes > Percichthyidae > Maccullochella > Maccullochella peelii. The sequence goes on from LKNJ01003668.1 coordinate 14,166, forward strand.
AATGGTTAACATGGTAAACATTATACCTGCTAAATATCATCATGTTAGCATTGTTATTGTGAGCATATTAGCATGCTGACGTAAGCATTTAGTTCAAAGCACCGCTGTGCTTAAGTGCAGGCTCACAGTGACGCTGGTGTGGCTGTAAGACCCTTTGTCTCGTTTTATTATTAGTTGGAGGTTGAAATTAAATTCACCAAGAAAACTGGACTGCCTAATTTTTCTGAAAAAAATAAAAAAATGGCACAAATCTCCGTAAAAACATCGGGAAAAACACTTCATTCTGACATAACATGAGATTTTTTTTCTTCTCTCATGAGATTTTTTCCACAGTAATCATCACTTTATGAACTTTCAAACTTTAAATCAACATTTGAGGAGACACCAGACTCATTTCATTGCAGCTAAAACTGAGTCTTGATTTCCCCGAATGTCATGCAGGGACTGTTGTGTTTGGCAGTGAAGTGAAGAGAACAACTCTCCAAATATTGATTTTTGGGGGATTTGGTTTCATCTCCACAACATGACCGTCTGCCATTATCATAAATCAAGACTCGTATGGGTGCAGAAGCTCAAGCAAACACCTATTAGTACCGCCTCTTTCATTTGGCAGCACACAAGTTCAAAAGTTGTTTCGTTTGACATCACAGATTAGAGCTTTGCCTTTGTTTTGAGTAGAAAGTTGTAGTGGATTTACTAATTGAAGAGCTACTTTTGTAAAAGCAGTAAAGGGTTGCAATTTCCTTCAGTGATTTATTTTCTCAGGTTACACCATTTGTGGCCTTTTGATATGTAATTATGCTTTTCTGTTGGGAAAACTTTACAATTATTGTTATTAATGTTAATTTGCTTGCAGCAGCGTTTATCATATTACACATTAGAGACTTCTCTCCTCAAAGCAGCTTTGGAAGACAGACACAAGCTTTATGGTTTTAAAATTGGCAGAGTTTCTGTGTTCTTTCCTCACCTCACGAACCGCTGTAATGATTTAACTGTTGATATGGTCTGCAGTCTGCAGAGTGAAGGAAGAGACCACGTTGTCAGATTTATGTGTCTCAAGACAAAGCAAACTTACTGAAAGCTTGTTTCACTATTACTTGTTGATTTGTTGGTCTAATGATGTTTAAATACCCCTATGTAACTAGGAAAGGGGATAGTCAGCTGTTTTAGTAATTTAGTCTAATTTAGTAAACGACTATACAGTTGAAAAGAGCATGCACTTTAAGCTCCATCATGCCCACTACAACCACAATCTGAGAAGCTCTATTGAAACAATTGGGATTCACAGCACGTGACAAGGCAATATCCCTCCACATTACAGTATATCCTGCTCTGTAGTCATGGTAGGCACTTTATTATATTTGATACCTACAAGTTTGCAGAACTCAGCTTACAGATACAAACATAAATGTACAAGTTTACAAAACTACGGTTACAGATACAAAACCCTGTTTTCAAGTACACCTTTTAGAATTATATAATATTCCATACATAACAGAAGGATGTGGTGTACCTGGGAGGAGCTGAGACTTGATGTATGTGGTTTAACAAAATTGGCACATCTGACCAACGTCTGTATACAACGTGTCTCAAACCACCTCTGGATCAGATCATGAGTGATCAGATCATTGTCCTACTTCAGTACATCTTGTGTGCATTTACACCTGGATTAATTTATATTAATCATTATCTGATCTGTCTGACAACAGAAGGTGCATGCTCAGAGTTTCTAAGTTTCAGAGCTCAGAGTTTGTAAAGGAATAGTTTGACATTTTGGCATGCTTATTTGCTTTCTCGCTAAGTGTTAGATGACAAGATCAATGGCACTCTCATGTCTGTGCATTAAGTATGAAGCTAGCTTAAGATAAAGACTGGATGCAGGGGAAAACAGCTACCCTGACTCTCTCCAAAGTAAAAAAAATACAGCCACCAGCACCTCCAAAACTCACAAATTAACATGTTGCAATCCAAACACAAACAGTAATGTCAAAAAGGTTACAGTAAACCAAGTGTTCTGGGAATACAAATAAATACCTAAGATTAAAAACACCATGTAGACAATAGGGCTGGTCTGTTATTTGGGAGATTGGTATTTTACAGTCAGGATGAGAGGTTTGAGTTCCACTGCAATCAGAAACAGATGTACTCCTCAGCTGACAAACTGCAGGCTGGGAGTCTGGCACGAAGCCAAAATCAGTTTCACCAAACACTCTTGATATTTATCCTTATACCTCAGGATTACAGAAAAGGACATACACACGCATGCACACACAGACACACATTCGTAATCCTGTAATAGTTTCCTCATTTGAACTCTTACCTCAAATAACCCCTTCCATCATCTGAGAATAGAAAATCTGCTGCCACAAATCATTTTCCTGCTGCCACTGCAACTCTGCAGGCTTCTAACAAGTAGTTCAACTGGCACACACACACGTTGGCACCACCATGTACAGTGCACACACTTGCACATAATAGTGATAGTGTGATGCAATGAGAATAGATTGATAAACATGCAAAAAACAATAAACACATGAGAAAAACCAAGTGAGCAGTCTGTCATTCAACTTACAAGATAATCAATCAACCAGTCAGAGCAAGTCAGTGCACCAATGAATCAATCACAGTCATTCAGCCAACCAAACAAAATGATACAACTCATGTGCACAATATCTACAGATCTACTTTAAAGGGTTGATTATGATTGCATGTTTTATTCAAATGACTTCACACTGTGTTTTGTTTAAATACATTTCTACTATCCCACAATGTTTCACATTTTTAATGCAGCCATTGGTTTCCATTCATTTCAGTTGAAACTTGATATACAGCAGCTGTATAAATCATGTCATCTTGATTTTACATCAGTTATATTATTGTTGCATTTCAATGCAGATGAAAGTGAAGTCCAATTTTAGAAGTCTTCTCAGGTGATGAGTTCAAATGTCGGTGGGAAGCTCCAACATCCGAGATTTGCATTCATGCTCTACAGCAGTAAACCGTCTTGTGATTCAAAGCCAGAGGACAAACGATAAGTGAATTTGGCAGCTTTGCACATTAAGTTAGGTTCAATGTTAAGGAAGTCTGAACTTCCAAACAGCTCTTGAATGCACCATCTTGAAGTCTTTTCAAATAAATCTGTGACTTTAGCAGCATTACCAGGCAACAACAATGAGAGAAAAGACAAGCAGACAAGATATCCACTGTGATGAATTACCCATCTTGGGTTTAAAGAGTCAGCAATTTGTATTGAAATGAATGGAAAACAATGGCTACCTGGAAGGAAGAAAGTCTAAAACCTAGGGAATGCTTTGCAAAATGGATGGCAGTAATATATGTGATTGGTAGAAAGGGCTTAAGCACCCTGTTTGACTGCTCAGTATTCAATTGGGACACTCGTTAGTCAGAAAACCTAGAAAATCAATGCACAAAAATCAGACAAATGATAGGATACAATTGAATGTGAATTATATGACTCCATCTCATATATTTTCCTGTTCTGTTGATTGTGCCCTAAGACACATTTCTGATGCAGAGGACCTCAAATATCTCATCTTGCTTTCTTGCGCTTCTCCTTATTTCTTTCATTTCACAGTGGAAACATTGAGTCAGTCCGTTCCAATAAGCTCATGTGATTTTGTTTGGTCACCACAACTTACTATGCTGCCTCTCAAAAATAGCTCTCTAAACAAGGCTACACTTACAAGCACACACACCAAACTAGTACACACACACACGATGCAAACTGACTCAGGCTTTGTTATATTATGTCTCTATCCTTCTCACTCTTACCCTCTCTTTGCCCCTACGCAAACCTCCCCAAACACTATAATTTGAACGTTTTACTTCTTAAAATGTTTTTTTTCCCAGGGGATTTCTTGTTGTTGTAGGGCATGCATACAAGTTTAAACACAAAAATATGCAGTCTCACTTACTTATCTCTGTACATGTAAACATATCTGCACATTATCTTTTACATGCAAACCCACACAACACATCAACATCTACAACAGAGGTTGCATATTCATCACATATAATCTCTGTTACTATCTCCTGTTATTACTTATCTCTTTTGTCTTCTTCTCCAAACATTTGTGGCCAAGTTGTGACTGCAAACATTTTCCAGCAAGCTTTTCTCTGCCCTGTGTTTGATTCTGGCACGAAACGTAACATTTGTGGTGTTGTTCCTGTCAAAAGCTGCCCCTGAATGTCCACTCAAAATCATCGCGCATTCAGTTTTCACAATGCAACTTGAGCATCATGTTTTAAAATGCAAACAAAGTGCTTCATGCATGGAAAGTGAAGTAAATCCCACCATCTTACCAGGAAAGTATAATGTAGAGGGCACACGATTAGAGCATGTTGTAGTCTGACTTTTAAACAATACAAGTCAAGTCCATACTTGCCATATATCGTATTCTTCCTATTCCTCATGTCGACATCACTAATGTCATTACTGTTTGAGAGTTTCAGAACATTAGGACTCATGATTTTAAACTTTTCTCTGTGTGCATCTAGCAATCAACATCTTAACTGTTCAAAATATTGCAAACTGATCACATTTTGTGAGCAAGGTAGAGCTTAGAAGGTGCTCATTGTTGGAATTTGTGCAATATGGAGTCAAGAGAAAGCTCAGAAGATTTTGACACTTAAATAAAACCTCGTGAAAATGTTCCTAGCATCTTTAAACACTGGTGTCTTTTAAATCCAAAGTCCCGGACAAACATTCAACAAAACAATCCTTCAGCTAGCAGGCTATAAACAGGCAAATGCTACAATAAATCAGTGCTCAGTCCTGCATTCCACTGATGGAAACAGCAATGCACTCTTAACACATGGTTAAACAAGGGTTAAAAACACTGCCTTTCTCCCGCTTTCACGCACACTCGAGCACATACAAACAAAAACACAAGCAGCCAGCCGGTGACACCCGACTGCCCCACAATGTTCCACAGAGTTATTTCTGTCTTCAGGACAAAGGGTTTTACCTCTTACTGAAAGATGACAGAGTGTGTGTTGGAGTTTTTTTTGAGTGTGTGTGTTTGAGTGTGTGTGTGTGTGTGTGTGTGTGTGTTTTGGCAGGATAATTAGACCTTGTGCTTTGCTCCCTGAGAGTTCTTTAACCACAGGGCTGAGCCATAATGAATCTATGCTGTCACGGACACTAGACTGTCACACCACACACACACACACACACACACACACACACACACACACACACCAGACACCATACTGAGCACGTTTACAGATGTTTAAAAACAAACACGGACACATAATCACGCACACATTGTGTAAATGTTTAACTGAGAGAGTGGGGGTGGCGGGTGACAGAGGCTGTATTAAATGAGGACAAAAGAGAGAGAGCCAGTGAGAGAGAGGAAGACTACTGAAAAACAATTATTGGTGATTACACAACACACGGCTGTATGTGTTTTCCTGACAAATAATTAATCACCAATATGGTATCAAAATGGTTTGTAGTATTTTTTAAAAAGTGCTTTGCTAATTTCTCAGGCAATAAAATGAACTGAACCGAGAGGAAACACCTGTGTGTTTGTGTGCGAGTGTATTCTCAGATGATGCGAGTCATTTTAAAGCCTCTACAGCCTGAAGTGATGTAGCTCTGCCGCTTGGCTGACGCATTCAGGCAATGAAACTGAATAAAGCTCTCCTCTTGACAGTGGCAACACACTGGCAGCTCAGCATTCAACGATCCCCTAAACCTGCTGATAGATAATCTAAAACAATCCTTATTTTACAATATCATCAGGTTCATCTTTGTTGACCTAATATATAATTATCATTCTGTTTTACATTTGGCTCCCTGTCCAGCTGGGCATATTTGAAGATTTCAACCCAAATTTACTCCTGTCCAGTCCAGCTGGACCAGAGCCAGATATGATTCATAATGATTCACATATCCTGCTGGGCCTGTTTGAAGACAGTACGAAGTTCATGGCATTGTTGAGAACCGAAATTGTCTTTTGCTCATACAGTTCCTCTCAGATCTTTCAACTCTCCAATTCAAGTTGGGAGATGTAATCCCTCCAACGTGTCTGGCTTTAATCCAACTTTCTGGTAGGGTCACTCTGGTCTCTGCAAACTGGACTCAGGTGAGAGACCAGACATGATGACTCACAAAGACTCCAATGACACATTTGGCTTGCCCATGGAGTCAGGCCTTGGAGTGGAGGTCTTAAGCGGGGTTTATGCTTGACGCAGGCACCATAACCCACCAGTAGGAGTTGCCAGTAGATTGACAAGGACATGATCCCTCACCGACTTCCCACAGGTGTGTTCAACCACTACGGGGAATTCAAACCTGGATCTCCAAGTGTTCTACCCTCATTTCTTTAGCCATATGTTGATTTTGTAAAATTATGGTTATATTGGGATTAAGAATGTATTCAATCATTTGTGCATTCTTATCATAACAAACTGCAGTGAACTGAATATTCTGGCTTATGTTTGTTTCAGCGACCCAAAACAAAATCTTCTTTCTTCTGATGATTATGTAACTGATTAGAACCTGAAAAACATCTTATGCTACTGTGGTTATGAAATCATGTGTAACCATGCATGTGCACTTGTCCATAGCAACACCAACACCTGGCAGAACAGGGAACAAGCCTCCACGTTCCTCTTTTCTCTGCCTCCTCAACGTTCCACAGCATGAACAAACACACATTCACACACCTTCTGGATAATTCTGTACCCAGGTTCACAGAAGGCTTGCCACTAAGACACATAGAAACAGGCACTCCTTTTCTTCTCTTTCTCCTCCTGTCTTTCGGGTAGTGTGACTAGGTGTTGACTCATCACATTCTCACATATTTCTCAAACCTCCTTCTGTTTTACTCTGCAGCTTGAAACTGAGGACCAGCCTTGCCTTGCATGACTCTTGGCACACAGCTTAAACCAGCTCGTGGGATTTATAGGAATGAACTAAGTTTTTTCTGATGTCAGTGCACTGAGTGATACTGATGTCAGCCGTTAAACTCCTGATTTTCCAAGACTTCTGTGCCTAATTTGGTGAAATGTTCCAGGAGCATGTTGACAATATATTTGATCATCCAGAAGGCAGGTAAATGCAGCGATTAATCAAAACTCAAACCTGAAAGATGGGTGAGTAACCCAGCTCTGTTAATGATGGGTTTGAGAGTAACGTGATGACTGCTGGAACCACAAGTGTACTCAAATAACATCCCTTAAGGGGTATCATGGCTTTTTGGTTCATGATACATGTATTTTTTGGGGGAAAATGCAGACGAGGGCAGAAAGGGTTAACTGTCTTCATGTTTGATGCTCATTAGCACCCAAGAAGGTTAAACACAGCAGGAGAAGAACATTTCAGACTACTCGGCTGGAGAGTTGTAGCTTTATCGCTTCTAAGCTTTTAACACTGAGGGAGCATTTTAAGCTCTTCACTGGAATGTAACAGTCATGTCATGCCTGTTCTTGACTTCTATTTTTTAATCCGTTTCTCTGATAAGATTAAAGCGAATTCAGCTCTGATTTTTTTTCCCCTTTTCCTCTCTGGCTTCCCAAAACTCCAGTCAGCTCTTTGATAGGGGAGTAAATAAAACTGTGATGATGCAACATGCAGAAATGCTGCCAAGGAAACAGAAGCCAAGAGGAAATGAACTCTTATTGCAACTTTACAACACACCGTCTGTCTGACTGACTGATGGGTGAACTGCACCATTCAGAGGATTTATATTCTCTGCAATAATGTGATTATCTCTTCGGAAAGGCGTCAGACTACTGCAACTGTCATTTCATATCATAATCAGAGCTGATTAACTGAGCTGGATTACTCATCCATCTTTCAAAATACTCTTATTCTCTTAAATCTGCTAATTTTTGGTGTTTTGAAGTGCACACTAGCTGAAACAAATGCAAAGCGTTGTGTTTTTAAAAGAGAGCCACGTGGATAGGAATTGGAGAAATAAAAATGCCTCTCATGTTATAGCAGTATGATATGGAGGAAATATGTGATAGTGAAAAGGTGATATAGCAAAGAATTAAAGAGGTTATGTTTACTTTCAGTGTCTCTAACCAAAGCGCACTGTATCTCTCCGTGAGGTTTCCCTCCTCATAAAACATTTGCAAATCTAATTTTTTTATTTTTTAAACCCACACTGTCAATAAGCAGAACCGTGTGAAACCTGTGGCAGGAATGTGTATCACATCGCATACGAACAAAACAAGGATCCACAAAACATTGCTCCATAGCGCTACTAGTGGTCAAAAACTCCACAGGGAAACTAAGTTCCTTTACGGTGTCTCCAATATCATAGTTGCTGCAAGTAGACATTCTGGTTATGATTTTAATTTCCTGTGTAATTAATTCAACACAGTTTTCAGTTTATTTTCAATTATAACACCACATGACAATCATATTCATATACAATTACATCTAATATTCACAAGCTAAATAAATGGAGTGACACCTGTGAGCAATTTGGCGGCCTATTTAAACTGCAAAATTTCCCATCTCTCCTTCTGCCTGTCAATGCCACTGCTGCTCTGCACTTGCCGCTTGTTCTTTCAGCCCCACCACCACCCCAGCATCCACCTGCAGACTCCGGCTAGGGGGTTTAAGACATTTGCTCATCACTCCCCAATATCTCTATGTAAACATATCTGCCGGGGAGCCTAGACGCCAAACTCTAACTATGTTCTGCTGCTATAATAAACATTTCAAACATGAGTTGTCTGACTGAACTTCCTGTTTTCATCTGCCAAGGAAGAGTCAGCATTCACAAACACCTCCATGTACATCAGTATCTCAGTCAGCCAGCCAGCTAAACTGCTGCTACTGAGACTGAGCAAATAAACACCGCTTTGACAACGTGAGCAGTCAATGAGCTTCTCAGGATCTCACCACATTTAAACACCCAAGTTGTACCACTAAGTTTTGTTTTTGTTTCTTTCCCACTACTGGAAAATGACTGAGGGCTTTGCAGAGGAGAATGGGGCTGCTTTTCCCCCATCTTCTGCTCCTCCACTTTTTTTTTTGTATCATATGGTTGTTTACTTGTTTTGGGTTTTTTAACTGCAGTGGTTACTGTGGCATCTGCGTTTTCTGCAGCTTCAGGCTGTCCTGCTTGGTTATTTTCTGATCAAAGGTCATTTCGTTTTTTCCCCCCCGAGCACAGTGGAAATAACCAGCTGGTCACAGGCTCCTTCAGATCACCCATGGCAGCATTTTAGGAGAATATTGCTAATTTTAAAACAATCACATTCACACAGTTAAATAGTCACTATTTTGATTTATGTACTGCAGACTGCAGTGATTTGATAAACCCTGACTAATCAATTGTGGCAAACAATGATATTAGTGAGTCATGTTGGACAGGAAGAAAAAGTGATTTTACACATTCATACAGTCATATCTAGACTTTTGACAAAGTTGACAGAAAGACAACTTACCCCAACATAACAAAATGATGTTGGATTTGTCACTTACATCTGTTAGCTAACCAAAGTCTTCTTCTGTCAGCCAATCAGCTGCTCTACTGCAGCTGTTGAGCGTTCAGCACTTTGCTCAAGAGCTCCACAAATGTGGTCAATGGTAGATACTCTCTATAGACAGATCTCTTCTCACACACACACACACACACACACACACACACACACACACACACACACAAACAGTGTCCGTGATCACTTGCCCTAATCCGCACCAGTCGCTCGTAATCATCCCCAATGCGTCGGAGCTCTTTTCCGATTTCTTGCGTCTGCATGTCCCCTTCTGCGTTTCGTGGCCGCATGCTAGAGGGGCTGGGAGAGTATCCTGAAACAGAGAGGAAAAACATACGTACAGTTTTGCAATGATTAAAAGGTTTAAAATTCATGTTGAACTAATTGTATTTTGATGCTTTATTTATGTGAAGCACAAAATGTAGTCAAACAGGAGTCTGCAGCTTTATGTGTGGTTGGGGATTTAAGCATGAAAACAGTGTTAAACTTCACCACCAAGAGATCCTAGATGGCGGCCCATTCATTGCAACATATGCTCACTCAGTGCACACATCAAATGATGAGCATCACCAGATCTGCAGTTCAGACTGTGGCCACTACATCAAAATTGCCACATAAAAACAGTTTCTGTGCCGAACTAAGTTTCTGTGAGCTTGACTGATTCATCCTTTGATTTTGAATCTTGTGATACATAGCGACAGTTTTCCTGCCAACACATGAACGTAGCGTAATGGTTACAGTTACAAAACTGCATTTCCGGATCACCAGCAAAATCCCATCAGCAGTAACATTTTGAGGAAATGAAATAACAAACAGACAAAACAAAAAACAATTAGACGAGCATAGTGTGATTCAGAGAGTGGGTGGTTCACAGTATCAGAGCAGAGACTTTTTTTTACTTTTGACCCAGTTGAGTTTATTGATGTTATAAAAGACACATGCTCACAATGCTATGCAAAAAGCCACAGAAGAGATGTAAGGCAGTGTTGGTTTTGTAGGAGTTATTCATGTAGGTGAGATTAAAAAAAACAACAAAAGACAAACAAAGCGATCCTCAATTTGTAGTTAAGACAGAAAAATTTAAAGAATGAATTTTCATGCAAAACAGTCACTGAAATGTGTGTGTCTCACTGGCATCATAACAAAGACGTACCAGCTGACCGGGTGAGCAAACGTGTTTGCGTATGTATGTGTGTGTGTGTGTTTTCGTGGTTAATCTGTTATATTTTCAGTCTGAACTACAGTATGACTATGAAAGGCTCTGACCTCTTACCAATCTCCACTTATGACTCATGAACACTGTTATGAAACCCAAACTTAATATTTCTCACATCCTCCAATATTGAAGAGACCAATAAAGCAAAGAGGGTGTGCTCCAATAAAACCATCAGGCTGCTGACTACACCACCAACATCCACAAGAGTGTTTATGATGGGAAACAACAGCAGTGTAACCCATGACTACATAAAACACTATGTGCTATGTTAGAACATTGTTTTTCCCAGAGATCAAAAGTCAGTCAAATTGTGTCACTGAATTGTCCACTTACTGTTTGCTCAAATTTGGAAATTAGTATGTAAAGGCAGGTTGGAGCTAACTGTGCTGTTAGGAGACAATAGCTGTATTTATAGACCCATATTCCACTGATAATCTGAATAATAGTCCAATCAGAATAAAAATGCCTCATGCAACCACTTCAATCGGAAGAGACTGGCCCGATCGGAAGGAATTTTTAATCTAGTTGAGAAGTGTGGTGTAAACATTTGATAATCTGTTCAATAGGAAAATATTAGCGACTCATAACCATGTTAACGCTTAATCCTGTGGTTGGAATAAATATATTCTTTCTGTGCATGTTTGCCACACATGGGATAACATTAGGTGGCGTGAACAAGTTTCCAGGAGGGATAGAAACATGGTGGCAGCAAAACAAAATTGGTCTGTGGCTGATACAACTTTTTTGTTGGAGACCTTGGTGGTCGAAAGGCTTGAAACGAGTTGTTCAAACAAGTGTTTGAAAAGATGAACGAAGACGAAAAAAGAAAAAACCCTTCTTCCCTTCTTCTGCAGATTAGACGCTTCACAGCGGGCGGAACAACTTTGCACATGTCAAAAATGTTATGTTCTGATTAAATGCAGTTTTCATAGAACTAGCAGTCTCTGAAAGCTCTTTCTGTGGCTCACATTTTATGGTTTGCTAATGCTGAAGGCAAGCAACTGAAAGGCAAAGAATTTAGAGACAACACTCACATCTAGGATCACTGAATTTTCTGAAACTTGTTCCAGAGGACACAAATCTTCAGCTGAAAAGAGTCTGGATTTACCCAGAATACATAATGAATTACTCCTACTTAAAACAGTCGATAATTAGTCAGCTTTGTGCAACCTATTAACTTAGATTTCTGTCTAAAGTTTATTTGTTAGACCGAAGCCTCAGGCAAAATCTATCTTTGTGCAACCAGCACCAGAGGTTGTGTTATAATTAAACTGTGTGAATATAAATCAAGCAAAGACAAAAATGCATCAAAGTCGACTGTTCCACTCCGGCTGAGCCTGAAGAAACCTGACTGTAGGTGTAATCTTCCTGCTGCAGGAGGAGGAAGTGTTGTGATAGGATAACTGTAATCACGCTGTCAGAGAGCAACAACAAGATGACAAACTGATCTTCCTTAAGCTCCGGCGCTCTAGCTTGCTCTCTAACACACCACCAGGCCAGCATTCTTGATAACTGGGACTTTTCTTGTGTTGAGGACAATGTATGATATTTTGTATGAGCACACGTGTGTGTGTTTATCTCCTATCTGTCCTATCTGATGGATGTAGCGGACTGAATGAGAGGCAAAGGGTTTCTGTCTGCATCTTACAAAAGACCTGCAGGCCTATTTTGACTGCAACACACACACACACTGAGGCCTATTTTGATTGGCGTACTTAATGAATGGCACACATACACATGTACTAGTCTGTTTTGACTGATATCTGGCCTGTCTGGCTGTAGTGAAAGACAATAAAAGAGACACAAGGCAATCAGTGAAGCTAATCACTGCTATTATAAAGAGCAGAGTCATAAGTACAGAGGTTACAATGCATGATGAATGAGGCTTACTGAAGTTTTATTTCAGCCTCCAGAGATTACTTTTTTACTTACAAAACATAAATATCCTTGTAAAAAAAAAAAAAAAAAAAAAATATAGAATATGAATCCAGATGGATATGGATGTGGTTCAAGCTTAATATGCAGTATTGTGTGTTTCTGCATCTGAGAAAAATTACTGCTAAATTTGGAAAATCAGGTAAATGTAATAGTAAATCACCTACTACATGTCACCTGACATATCAACTGCTTTAACCTCTTAGACCGTATTCAGACCAAATCAGGCGCTGTGGCGATTAGCGCAGGGTTGTGCGCCGAGTGTCACTACCTGGCCATGCTGATTGTAGCAATCCCAACTTGAAGAGCGATACAACACCAAGCGACTGCACGGCGATTAACGTCTTTGTACTCCCTCGTGGCAGGGTTGAACAGCTGATGTACAGTCATCACGGCGGTGATCGATCAGTCTCTCTTCCATCTTCACAGTTGCTCGGTAAACAGCAGAAGGCTACATGTGAACAAAGTTCTTCTTCACCTTGGCGTCTTTCGGTCTGATCGCTGGTGTGATTGGCCAACGCAGCATGACGTCGGTTGCGTTTCTCCAAAAGTTGATTCTGTTTCAACTTTTCACCACAGAGCTGCTGCATTTTTTTTTCAGCACCCCCTGCACTCCTCACAGCTGCAGCGTAAACGCACTACCCTCGTTCAAATGAATGGGAGGACTGGCGTTTTCACCGCAGCGCCTGATTTTGTCTGAATATGGCCTTGCGCTTCAGCTGACAACTCCTTTCAGTGTTTACTCTTCAACTGATAGTTCAATTGATAGGAGAAGTGTGACAAATTTGGAGTACTACTGCATATATGAAAAAAGTTTCATAAAGCCTTTTGTGGCTCCAGACAGAGCTGTGTGAGGTCTGATAAATGCCTCAAGTGATGTCACTTGATTCAGTGTCGGTTTGAAAATGAAAAAAAAAAACCCAAATCTGGTGGTGTGGCGTTAGAAAGCAGTGAGCTCACCAGACCTCTCTAGCCCACTCCTCATCTCTGCTTGAGGCTAGTGGCTCGAGGCTACATTAGCCGCTACTAGCATAACTCACCCACATCTCCAACCAAACTGTCTGCAGTCAAGTTGCATTGTGGGTAATGTAGGCACCAGGCACAAGGAAGAAGAATGCGTGGAATAAATGTTTGTTTCTGCTGCATCGATTTTTATACTTTTTTTTAAACTGTCCATTGTGAGTCAAACAATGTTGCAGAGCTGCAATGCTAAAGTGGAGTTCTCTTTTAAGTGCTTAAACTTCAACTGTAAATCTTATACAATATTTTCAAAAGTTTCAAATGCTCCAAAGACTTAATATGTTTAACTATTTCAAATATTTCAACTGCAGCAACTTCAGCAGCAAACATACATACAGGTTTTCTTGAGAATATTTAGCATATTCTAGTTTTGTGACATAAGGTTAGACTTATTTCACTTACTCACACACACACACACACACACACACACACACAAACCTGGGCGTGGCCCTTTTGGTTTATTCAGAAGTCAAGACCCTTCTTCCTGTAAATCTGACTCGGCAAGACTCCATAAAAACTGTGAATCCAAGGCAGCAATCCAACATCAGCAGGTCTAGTAAAGCCTGCTGAGACGCCTGAGTCACACTCATTCACAAAGTGAGGGATTCCAAACACAGAAAAAACAACAAATACAAATGTCATTACACAATGGGCCATTTTGTGTTTGTTTGAGTCCAAAAGACCAACTGCCTTCAAACCAGAAAGTAAAGATGAAGATAATCACTTATTTAAAGGGAATTGAATGTTGGATTATGTGAATGTCACTTGTTGCTGTTAAGATTACAATATGGTTATTAATCTAGGTTTCACGTGTTTTATGTAAAAAATATGTCAAATATACCTATATTGGACATTACTTTTGTACAAAGAAGTTATTAATTTCCTATTAGATTAGGCTTGTGTGTGTGGTTTGAATTTATCCTGTGGGGTTTGGGAGGGTTTTACACACTAGATGTTACTCAACAAGAAGAAGAGTAATACTACACTGGAATGAAGACATGAGAATCAGCAGAAATGGGTTTGGCAGCGCTGAGGAGTGGTGCTGGTGTGTTTTGGATCTGCGTGTTTCAGCCTGAATTTGTCGGATTTCCCTATGAGGGCCAATGGAGCGAGGTGTGCCGGGTGTTAGTCATTAAATGTGAACGTGAAAACAAACACACGACCGATTTCCTCATCTGAGAGTAGCAAAATATGAGCGAGTAGTGGAAAAACCTCTTCCCTCGTGAGTAAGATCTAGTAAACGGGGAGTACAGTTTATGTTTTACTATCATTGCTAACATTCAACACCACCACCCGCCCAAACCCCCAAATCTTTGATAAAGGAAGCTTCAGGGAGCTGGGCTCATATGGTTTCATATTTCGCTGTACACCCACACAGCAGAAGCAGAAGCAGCAGCAGCTACATTTCACAGTGAAAACAGCCAGAACAGCTTGTATTGGTTGATTCAGGCCAGGAACTTTCACCCACAACAGTTACTGTATTTTTCAACATAGTCTCAGGGTGTGCATTCATGTATTTAGACACCTACACTTATTTTAAAAACTTCAATTTGCAGGGATGCAATTTACCACCTTCTTAAAAATGATTCTGGATGACAAAAATGAGCAGTGGGAAAATTATTTCAGGCATGACTAAAAGTTAGTTTAAAAGGTTTTTTTTGAAGCATAATTGATTTTTGAGGACATCAGCGTCATTGACAGGATGTCTTATTTCATCACCTATAGCAGCAGCAAGAAGACAAAGAAAGGTGCTTTCTTAAGAGTTAAAAAGACGGTCATTGCAATGATGGAAAGTGTTAGTGTAACTGTTTTCTTCACGAAAATATATCTGAGTTATATTTAAATTAATGTTATTTAATCAGTTAGCTGCATTTCAGCTTATTCGCCGCTGTATTTGTCACTCCAACACTTTGTAATGAGAAATTTAAACCTATTCCACCTGCGTATATTCAGTATCGGCGGTTAATCGTCGGTTATGTATGCAAAGTGCCTGTGCTCACCGTGCTGCTGGTGCGTCCCCGGTCCTCCGCCGTGCGCCTCAGCCATGCGCTCTAGGGCGTGTTTCATCACCTGGCCGGTGGGGCTCGCAGTCTGCGTGGCTCTGTCTACAGTCACTGGCCTCGGGGAGTGCGGGGAGCTCGGCAGCGAGTCGCCGTCGTAGGAGAAATATCCACTGGAGGCACGGCGAGGTGTGTGGAATATTGATCTCGTCTGAAACACGCCTAGGCTGTCGAGAGGGGAGAGGGGTTTGGTTCTGCACCAGGACGGCGAGTCTGGCTCTCCACCTCCGGTGAAATCGAGGTGGCCAAAGCTCCGCTCGCCGCCGTTCTCTGAACTGGAGGTTTGAGCTGAGGCTCCAGCGGCACCGGCGGGTGGTGGATCTCCTCCTCTCCTCTGTGTTGCCGTTATTACGGTCGAGCCATCGGAGCGGTTTGGTGGTCTGTTGGATGAACAGAGCGGCACCGTCAGCCTGGGCTTTCATCACTCTGCCCAAACAGCCTACAGCCTCACGTCTATGCTGCATGAGGAGCTGCAGCTGGATAAGTAGACTAGCAGCGCACTGTTGCGTCAGGACTGGACCTCCTAGATTCAGGTTTTTCTTTTAGAACTGCGGAATTTCTGTAACTTAAATCTGATTAATTTCACAGATAATCGTGGTGACAGGCGCGCCGACGAGCACCGACTTTTGACTTTCGACTTTTTTTAAATAAAAGCGAACGTGCCAACAATAAGCTGGTCAATAGGTTTGTCTTCTATGAAACGTTACCATATTCTAGCTCACGTCCAACCACAGCTGAGAAGCGTTTGGACAAGTGTAGTGAGTGTTTGTCTAGTTTATGTGCAGTGAAAATTGTTCCTGTTCAGGCGGTAGCACAGGTTTCCTGCCCAGACTGGCCGCCCGGTGCGTCTCCATTGTTGTTTAAGAAAAGTTGCTGATTACAGCAGATCTTTGTTTGACTTGTGGGCAAAAAATAATCAGGCATGAAGGCAGCGGCTGGAGTAACTTCAACTGCGTCACATACAAATAGTCTGAAAGAAATCCGTCTCAGCGGACCAGGGTCAGTCTGGAAATCAAGTTTTTCGAGTAAATAAACAAAGCAGATCTTTAACTTTTATCGGACTCTGCAAATTGACAGCTGCCGAGGAACTTATTGAATCAAGGTAAAATTATGCAGGTATTACTTTTGTAAAGTCACTTTATTTAAAACAAACTGAGCTGCATTGAAATAAAAAAAATATTACACCTTTGTCATTTTCAGTGTTAATCACCAAAACTCGTGGCAACGTGACATTATATAAAAAAGGGACTCATCAAAAGGATATATTGTTGCAGCGCTTCCTGTTTGTCCAGAAGAAACTGCAGCTTCCTAAGCGCACGGATTCCTAGCGGCAATGACCTACTTCTGTGCCAAAATGACCTAAAAGTATAACCAACTGGTTTTTAGCACCAAGTTTCCATGCACCGACAAACACACTTTTACGCACCTTTGATGTAAATAGTCATCCTGCTTTTTACGCATATTTTACGCGCGGAGGAACTGCGATAACAACCTCACTTTAACTGGACGCGACGTCTGTCCTCCAGCCACATGGAAATCTAAGCTTTCCCTGTGGGCTTCAGTGCAGACCTGAGCGCTAGAGGAGCGATATTAAGCGTGTCAGGCGGCACGTAGAGAAATGGCACCAAAAGGTACCGAAGGCCACCTCGCCGAGAGGGAAAAGCACACGGAGGGAAGAAAAGGAAACCCGCAACGCCGGTACCAGAAAAACTAACAAGGCGTTTGATCAGGTGTCACGGTGCTAAATGTTTGACGAGATACGTTCAGCAGTACGTCTGCACCGTCACTGTATTAACATGGAGAGGTAGGCTGTAGTTTCGTGTCTCCGTGGGCGACGACAGAAAGGTCTAGACTCACCAGAAAAACATTTCAGATTACACGATAAGGTTTCACTTTACTATTAAGACAAAGATATTAAAATAATTGAGCAGCTGTTGCACGGACGGTGAGCGCCTCTTGGATTAAGATTTCTATAGCTTTCTTCTTCAAACCCAAGTGGTGCATGTGCGCCTCCCACAGGACAGCAAGAGTTTCCTGAAGTTGTAATAAAGTGGAAACATTATCCTTTACAGTCGGGTAATTGACTTTTGTGTTAATACCAGAAAAGCTAAAGGCAAACAAGCCTGAATTGGTCTTAAAAATCTCGGGGGAATTCATTAGGCTACCTGACATGGAGTGGTACATTAAGAGGCAGCTGAACTGTGACCTCGATCATAACAAAGCAGACAGTCTCTCACCTATGAACAAAAATCACCTCTTCTATTAGAAGCTAAACATAATCGTCCCATTAATCTTGACACTATTTAGAAATATGTATAGTGCTTAGTGCTTGCACACCGTTTATCCTCTGCATCCCTGAAGACAAAGAGGCACAGTTTGTCATTTACACCCAGTATACAGGCGTTATCCCGGGTGAAATGCCGTTTACACGCAACTAATGGGTTATGGGGTTAATAAAAGGAACTGAAGCCGGTGCGCTGCGTTGCCAGACATACCGGCAAAGTCAGATCACTGCAAAGCGCACATACTCCTAAAGCACTCGCAGGTACAATACAACAAACCTCCATAGTAGGAAAAGGTCGCTTTAAACTCTGAGTGGAGTATTACAGGAATATTATATAAAAAGAAAGCGCAGTAAAGTCAATTAAATTCGGGTTTAAGTCCGTTTTTACGCATGATAAACACTCTTCAGTAAGATTACAGAGACATTTCACAATAACAGAAGCATTACAAAGCAAAAGCAAAGCTATTGTTAATTTCCTGTATTTTAAAAACACTGACAATAAACATTAAGGAGGTACAACAGCGGCTGTTTGCAGTTTGCAGCGTGACAACTGACATGCCGGCATGTCGGCACTGAGGGAAACTGGATTTTTGTAAAGTAATTGTTTAAAAAACAACACGCGCGCGCTACACACACCTCTACTCCCTCTTGTCCCAACTCACCTGGATGGATGATGCATGTCAGTGGCGGGACATCACCGCTGGCTCCGAAAATAACACGATGATAAGTTGTCTGTAATATAAAGATGTCTAAATAATATCAGTGCGAGTCCATATAGGATCCACAGGTCCAAAGTGAGCGAAACATTAACTTCTAAAAGTGAAAAAAAGTAGTCAAAAGCGAAATAAATCCCACAGTTTGTGCTGAAGTTTCCCCGGGAGGAATGGTTCAATAATCCGCCTCTTCCGAGTGGAAACTGCACCAGAAGAGGTAAACAAACTCCAGCCAGAAACAGCGCTTTTGTCTGAACTGAGAAGATTTCCTTCTCTCTCCCCTCGTCTCTTACACTACACTACACCACAGTCTGTGCCCTATGCTGATATGAGCGATACTCCTCCCAAAACACGATCCACCTACTGGTGGGTGGGGTTTCTCTCTTGGCTCTTTTCTCTTTCCTCTGTCTCCCCCTGCCTCTCACGTGCCTTTACTGGCGTTGAAATACTCCAGTGTCTGGTGCCCAAAAGTGACAGAAACAAAAGCAGCCATAACAACTACAGAGCATATTTCAATAAAAATGCGATTGTTTTCTCTCACTGTGACCGTGTGTACTACTTTCTCTCTGTCTATAGCTGTGTTTCTGTTTCATACTACATACTAATTCTTACCAGATCTTGAGCATACTGCATGAACACTGGAAAAGTGACAGGATAAAGTGTATGCTACTCGAAAATGTCTCAAAGATACTAAATTAACTTGATTTTGGAGTTTTTGATAAATCCTTTTATCCAGACTCTGTAATGCTCAGAGGTTTTATGATGTAGGCCAGGAATGATAGGACCACCTGGAGTCGTGACCTCTCTGGTTTCCCCTTATGCACAATTTAAAGGTGGGGTAGGTATTCTTTTGGCATCATTGGGCAAAAATTCCATAATAACCGTACAGCATTGTAATTCAAGTGGTATGAGAGCAAACCTCTGCTTCTGCCCCTCCTCTTGGCTGTTTTCAGGCTTTAGAAAATATTGCTCGTGACAGGAGACTTTTGCCAATCACAGGTTATTTCACAGAGATGTTCTACAAATGCAGATGCGCCTGCACGTCCCTTCAGATGGTGAAAGTCTGATTCAATGGTGGAAAATCCTGCAACTTGTGATACATTTCCAACACCTCCTTTGCCTACAGCGGCGTATAGACAATACATCCCGGCTCCAGACGGAGCTTCGGGCTCATTATGGTCGATGCCATGGCGCTCGTATCGACTTGGCAAAGAGGCATGATGACAAAAAGTTGGGAATACATTTTGAGGGGGGACGGTGGTGTGTATGTGTGTGTGTGTGTGTGTG
>LKNJ01003669.1:0-41207 GCA_002120245.1 Maccullochella peelii
CTTTATGACAAAGTGCCCTGAGATAATTTTGTTATGATATGGCGCTATATAAATAAAACTGAATTGAATTGAATTGAACTTGAGTTACTAAGTCAGCTCCGTCAGCTAGCTCATCATTAGCGTGTGTCCTCACAGTGAAGCTGCAGGGTTCGCACACACCCCAATCCATCATCTTGCCCTCTAACATTGAACCAAACCAGGTGAGTCCTGACCGTAGTCTAACATTAGCAAGACAGGTGAGAATACAAAACAATTAAATATGACAACTTTGGAGTAGCTAACATTATAGAAATTGATATGGTGCTAAACTTTATTAGCATAGCTTAACTGCTATCAGTAACTAGTTATCAAAGATTTTTTTGACTTGTAATATCATTCACATCAACATCCAAGTCATAATTATGACTGGGAAAGCTCGCATTTATCCAACTTGGCATGTAAATAATACAGATGTCATGGCAGGAAAAGTCTGTAATTGTAAAAGATAATTACCTGCATGCACAGTATTTTTTAACCCTCACACAAACGTCTTGATTTGTCGATCATGTGAATGCTCGCAGGTCGTAAACATAGGAATCTTTTCAACGTCAACTTCCATCCCACACGAATTACGTGCGCATCAACACAACATTTGCAGTGACTACTGGGTAACTGGGTAACTACTGGCAGTAACATAAAAACAGTCAGAACTGAACTGTGAGCAGGGAAATCTTCTATTTTTATCCTGCGTTTGCCTGAACTATTTTCTTGTCATAGAAATAAAGGCAACATTGAAGGTTGACAATAACGATGACAATAAAAAGTTTCAATTTAAGTTGGTCAAGGTTGTGAAATCACAGACAGGCGCAGAGCTGTCTGCTGTATACAGACAAGTTTCCAGGAATAAAAAAAAAGGTTGATTTCTTCCAGATTACTGTTGAGGTCACGGCAGCGAGGCGTTTAATGGCAGATCACCGAGTGTGTCTCTGTTATCTGGAGTCAGAATGTACAGGTACAGTAGATATTATAGAGGTCGTATCATAGACGTAAGAGAGGCTCGGTGACCCAGTGAAGGACCCCGTCTCTTTTGAACCTAAGGCTGTCTTGTACTGAGCACCGTCCAAGGCCGTAACATCCAGAACTGACACAGACGAAAGGCACACTCTGCACACTGAACTTGAACCTGAGTCACAGGAAATGTGAAGGACTAAATCAATCCTCTGTTCATACACAATGACGGCAGTATGGTTTAATCAGATAAAGCTGAAGTTTAATGTAATATAAAAAAGCTGTGTTCAACTCTGTGCATTGTGTTTGCCTGTTAGTGATGTGTGTGTGTGTGTGTGTGTGTGTGTGTGTGTGTGTGTGTGTGTGTGTGTGTGTGAGCCCCTGCAGCAGCATTCCAATAAGAATCTCATTACACTACAAAAGCTGCGTGATCGTCTGCTCTCGCCAGCATTACAGCACTCTGATTCAGTCGAACAAGCAATTTTCAGATGAGGAACTGCGACAGAATCCAATGGATTAGTGGAAAAGTTAGTGCTGGCTAATCCAATAGCAGTGATTAAACTAAAGCAGAATTAGCTGTCAAACTAAGAATTAGAGTACGATAGAGATTCTTATTTAAAGCAATGCTTTTTGAGAGGAGAGCTTCCACTTTAAGAAGCAGCTCTCCTGGAAACAAACAACAGTAGGGTTCTTGCTGTGTTAACATGGTAAAGTATTATTAGACTCAACATTGCCATGGCAGCAGCTCACATTTCTGCTCACACCTGAAACAATTAGCTTCATAGCTTCATGTACTGCACTGCACTGAATATCAGATTCTGACATTTGGCAGAAGAAAGTGAAACATGGGTTTTACAAAATCAAATTTAGAGATAATCTGACATAATGCAGCTGAAATTAAATGAGGCATTATATGTTTTGCCTGTTGGCTGTGTCACATAACATGAATGTTCAGTTTGCATAAAGCAGAACTACTGTCTGAGGTACTACTGTCGTACAAGAGAAACGACTTTCTGTTGCAACTTTAGTGAGAAAAGATTGTCTACAAAACATTGAGGGAGAAATGTTGTACTTTATTAAATGAAAAACAAAGTTTGTTTTATGTTTTACTGTCCAATATATGAAGATTTACAGTATGTGATATTAAGTAAAAACTCCGGCATGACTGCAAGCTTACATTAGTCTTTGATTTCTCAAATCAGACAGACTGTCCGCACTGTTCAGATTGAATTTGTGTCCAGACATCACCAACCTATCTGCATGGGTTGCTGTGGTAATGACGTAGGCGTCAATAACTATACGTATACTATATGGCTTTCCAATGCGGAAACATGAGAAATGGAGATCCATCATCTCGCTCTCCAAACAATCGCGCTGTCAACTCCTCTGTTGCTGAGCCGCCATATCTGGTGTACAGATATACAGCATGGTCTTATTATACATCCATGGTATACAGCCACTCTGATGCTCTACCGTCACTCTGGATTTGACGTCATCGTTGCGAGACGCATCTGTAGAAATCCGATTATAATTGCATTTCAAACCACCTCCAAATGTGGCTTGGATCTGATTTACAATTGCATGCATTTCATGTGGTTTTTTTGCTGCCCAGACTTTCTAAAATCAATCTGGATACACCCCCGCGACCCTCTGAGGATAAGCGGTATAGATAATGGATGGATGGATGGGATCTGGATACAATCTGGATATGCCTAAAAACAGATTTGTGCTGGCAGTCTGAACAAGGCCTCAGTTTCAACCATTTGGGTTGATCCAAATGAGAAAAGTGAAAATGATCCTGTTGTCAAATTAACAAAATGTTAAACTCTGTAAACACTGCTGTATCCTCACTGAGAGTTGTTCACCACAGAAAAAAAGCTGACTCTCAGGACTAACATGTTCGAAAAAGAAACACAACATATGGTAGGATTTTCACATCTTCTGACCTGTTCAGTGTGGCTTCATGTTCTTATTTGATCATCGATGCAGAGTGGAGACAAACAGTGGAGTCGCTGTTTCTTACTGCATCAACAACAAAACGAGACTGTTTCTTTTTATTGAATTAATGAATCTTGCATTGCACACACTCAAGATAGAAAGCCATCTCCTCCTGAAGCTCCTGTTATACTGTATATCCTATTAAAGAAACAAACATGAAAACATGCTGATTCATGCAGAAATAAAGGAGGGTTCATACATCCCTGACAGATATCAAGACAGGGTCAGAGAGTGATAAAATCTGTGTGTGCATGTGTGTGTGTGTGTGTGTGTGTGTGTGTGTGAGAGAGAGGTCAAGAAATGTTCAAGTTAAAGAAAGATGGAGAGAGAAAAACAGAAAGATTTTGGTTGTATGACTCCAGTTTATCAGAAGCTAATTGTAAAAACCAAGTTCTGCATTATGGTTTTTGCATGTACACACACACACACACACACACACACACACACACACACACACACACACAGTGACTCAACAGCAAGCCAGTCATTACAGACTGATGCTGCGCAGCCAAAATGTTTTCAAAAATCAAAGCACTTTAAGAACTTTTCGTTCATGTTGGCTTAAAAGTTAAACGGCTCAGAAAAATTTAAACTTGAATATCTACAATAAAATGACAACAGGGCTGAAAACTCCAGAACAACTCCTAAATAGACCTTAGTGGGCGACACCTGAAGCTGCATCCACCCTCTTCACTTATGTTGTACAATCTTCATTTTGTCATCATATATATTCTGTACACACAACATCCGTTTACGGTCTGTCTGTAAATAGATTAATGAACATGAGCATTGTTTTTCGCTTCAGATCCGGTAGCTGCAAAAATGAATAATAAAGGTTTTATAACCTTAATAAAGTAACAAAAAAAGCTTAGTAAAGGTTTAACAATGACAGAATATCTAAGTTAGTGAGACTCAATAAATGAGTTTGTAATGTGATTATGAACAATTATAAGAAACTCAAGGCTTTAATTAACGTTCTTAAGCAGATGCTGTCATTAACACTTACATAGTCTTATTAACAGATAATAATGTTAATAAGCATCTTATAAGGGCCTTATTACCTGTAACTAACGCTTACTACAAGGACCTTAATACAAAAGCATTACCTAAAATTTGATGTAGAGATAAACTGACGCATTACAAAAGTTGTTAGGAAATGTATTTGGTGAGCTCTTCAACACGTCATACACAAAAATACTAAATCACACTGCATGAATACAGAACTAAAATAAAGAGACAACTGCAATCTTACACAAGTGCTGACCAAGGCCGGATTATCATAACATTTCACCACAAGAGTACTGGGAAAATATAATGAAGCTGTCATTTACAGCGGGCTGCGTGCACTGCACATAAAGGCAAGAGGATAAAACAGGGGCCCACAGCTCATTTTTGCCCAGAGGCCCCCTGCCGGCTTAATCCAGCCCTGGTCCTGACAGTCTAACGTTGAGGGGTCGAAACCGCCTCTGGGATCGAACATCTCCTGCACATCCTTTAAATTTAAATCAGATTTTATTTTTCACTTGTTTCAGAGGCACAAAGACATGACTCTGATATTTCTGCAGTCCTAGCTTTAAACTTGATCTATACCACACACTGTATAAGCGTTTTTCCGACCCATTGTCATGCCCATGTGCTGTGTCTGTAGTTCTTGTGTAAGAGGGCATGCATATTTATAACTTTCTGTAAGTTTAATTTGTAGCTTTGTGACCAGTTTAATGCCAGTTTCAGTAACGTAAAAGGTCATTTCTCCACTAAAACACACGAGATAGTTGAGACTAAACACATTAAAGAAGGCAAGACCTGCCGGATCACTGAGGAAACATTTAACATTAAAGAGACCATTAAAGACACCGTTACTGTTTGTGATGAAATATTTCTGCTTAACACTTTATTACACTTTTTAATGGGCCTGCAGATACTTTGGGTTTATGTGTGTTTATGTACATAAAGGCACGTTTGATTGCTTTTATGTGTGTCTCCCTGTAACAACCGGTTTTACTCTGCACTTTATACGTATTAGGGTCATATTTCCTCAGTATGCGTCATTGATCAGGGGGGTCTTTTACAATTTGAGAGGTGGTTTAAACGGCTTTTTACCAGAATTTACCCTCTGTAATACTCCTTAAGTGGCCTTGTCACTTACTGTGTAAGTTTGTGTCTTTATGAACAGTTCTCTGGTTTATTTTTCGTGTCCTTTGGGGACATTTTTAAGGTCTGAGGAGGGGGCTTGCTTTAAAATGTGTCCACTTCTGCTCTGAACAGAGAACTATGGACTAAAAAGAGTACAGAATAGCTTTGTTTGCGGTCTTTCACATCAGTGACAGATGAAACATTCAGAAACATTCATTCTTCACTGACCACAGAACAAAGTGTACAGAGTTCAGGGTGTGTGTGTGTGTGTGTGTGTTTGTTTGGTGATAATCTCAGTCTGAACCCTCTAAACATATTCTGTTTCTGTACTGAATACAGTCAAATATTTATTTCCCTTCACTGCTGCTGTGCAGGAGTGTTCAGGTGTGTGTGCGTGTGCATGTTAGTGGAAATGTATGTGTTAGTGTGTGTGCATATTTGTACGAGTGAACCCGCTCACCTCTCCGTCTACCCATCTGTCCTTGGCATTCTGCTCACACACACACTGATATCACAACATGGACTCAGAGAGATAGCAACAAGAGGAGAGAGAGAGAGAGAGACGGAGAGACGAGAATAAAACACAGAGAATGAAAGGGAGGTGCAGAAACTCTGAAACAAAGAGAAGTGAACAAACTGCAGACAGACTGCAGAGAGAAGTTCATCCAGAGGCCAAACTTTAATCATAGTTGAGAGAGAATCTGCATTAAAGGATAAATCAGCTCCTCTGTAAAAAAAAAAAAAATGAAAGCACATTTCTCACACGGATCTGGGTTTTGTTTGTCAGTCTCACAGAGAGAGGAGAGGAGGAGAGGAGAGGAGAGAAAGACAGGTACATATATGTACTGTATATATGCAGGCTATCAAGGCATTGACATGCAGTAAATAAATCCACAGAATCTGCAGACAGTGTGTCAGCGCGGTGTGAGAGATGACATCATTGAAGGGGATGCTGGGAGCTTGTTCAGGGAGGAGGAGGAGCAGGAGGAAGAGGAGGAGGAGGAGGACAGTGCTGTACATTGTGTAAAGTGTGATGTACATTTTTTGAATGTAGTCTACATTTCTGAATTTAGTCGACTTTGCCTACTGCAACTACTGCTGCCGGAAGATCCGTATGCTCTGGCTCAGATAAATAGGGATGGCCATCGAATTCAAATGCCAATCTACATTGTTGAAATCAGCGAATCAACAGTTCCTCTACGTAAACTCTTCTTTCCACCGTCGTCTTCCTGTAACACTCAACCTCTTGTGAGATTTCAGAGCGAGACTTCTGTTTCTGGTTAAACAAAAAGGATCTCACTCTTTAACAAACGCTCTGTCTCTGTAGGGATCCTTCCTATAATGTTATCAGACACTTAGAACAACAGTCTGAGCCTGTCAGCGGCAAAAACAAGCTTTTAATGGACACACTTTGACAGACGCAGTTGCCGACAAGGATTACATTGCAGCCATTGCAGCCTGTTTTACGGCTGCCGGCTGAGGCGATCTACTGGACCAACTCCAAAGCTCTTGTACCTATTAGTCATTTAGACCTTTAATATTCAAGGTTTCAGTTGAAAGATAAGGTTATGTTTTTACCACGGAGCAACAATGTGTAAACATGTCATCAGATATCTGCCATTGTGACTTTCATCTAAACACACAGATATTAATTTTTACATTATTGTGATTCACTTCGTCTACTGCACATTTCCCCTTTTTGAGGTTTCCCAAACAAAGACGCGATCAGTGCGGAAAATCACAGCGTCCGTTACAATGAGGCGTCCTCAATGTGGCATAAAAGGCAGTGTCGTCCGGCAAACAAAAATGAACCTGGCTCAGCTTTTCCTGCAACACAGTGCAACATCATCCAGCAAGTCTGATTCTTGCCAGACTTCTTTGTAACGTGAATTCAAAGTTCTACTGTTTACATGGCGATCATCGCGAAGGAGGATAAAATCAGTCTCGTTGTGACAACTTTTCACAATTGTCGTCACGATTGGACAATTTTGCAACACAATAAGTCCAGTGACCACTTCATTGAAGTTCTCCCTCTCTACAGTATCGATGGTCAAGGTTAGGGAAATTCTGAGGTTATGCTTTACTAAAAAGACAAATGTTAATTGGAGGTCTGTGTTCAGTCTCCTGCATGAAAGTTAGACGACCATCCATCACCTCGCCCTCCACACCCTGACTTTATGTCTCACTACACAAAGAACACACTACTTCCTGCATTTGTGCTGAACACTGGCACTGGACGTAAATAGTGAGGTACAGAATTGTCAAGTATGAACATAATTCCTAGGGATGGAGCAGAATATTTGCAGCTTCAGTTCAACTTTGCAGACAGATGAATAATGCACGCACACACACACACACACACACAC
Source organism: Maccullochella peelii (assembly GCA_002120245.1). Classification (NCBI taxonomy): domain Eukaryota; kingdom Metazoa; phylum Chordata; class Actinopteri; order Centrarchiformes; family Percichthyidae; genus Maccullochella; species Maccullochella peelii. Next base: position 7,485 of record LKNJ01003669.1, read on the forward strand.
ACACACGGATGTGCATCTTTACATCTTGTTTTTCTCTCCCTGGTGAAAAAGAAAAAGAATAAAAGGCTGTTTTCCTTTACACTGCACAACTTGGAACTTGCTGCATTTGGTGTCAAAGAACCACTCATCAATTTTACCAAATACTTCTACTAAGACACACGGACACACCTCTGCAGCCAGGAGCTTCTATGTTTCCACCTCACGTCCATCGTGCATCAGTGTGTTAGTGTGTGATTGTGTGTGTGGTTGCACTTCTTCGCTCCCCAGCGGACTGTAAAAACACCGGCTTCTGATAGGTTATTGACGGGCGCCAGAGGAAGATGATGACATCACCTCCGACCAATAGCAGGGCCGGGGCCGACAGAAGGATGAGGAGGATGGAGGGATGGGGACGGAAGAAAAAGCGATGGAGCAGAGGAGCTCTTTTAATTTGTGTTTTGCTGAACTCAGCGGCTCCCGTCACCGAGGCAGAGCGGGGAAGAAAAGGGACGGTGATGAATGAGTGAATAAAAAAAGGGAGAGAAAGAGATTGAAGATGAGAAGGGACGAGAGAGCGAGGAGATTGAGTACATAAAGGAGGTGCAGTAAAATAAAAGATTATTTAATGACTCCAAGGCTGCAGATTGGTTGATCGGTTGTTAGCGGTGCGCAGTTAACGGATTGGATGGGAGGATGGGGAGAAAGAAAGCATGTCTCCATTTATCTGAACCAAGAGGTGGATGGAGAGGAGAGAGAGGAGAGAGAACGAGGAGAGGATTCTCATTATATCTGTTATTACACACACATACATGATACTTGATGGTTTATGTGTGTGGGTGAGCTGCAGTATGTCTCTATATGTTTGTATGTACACTGTGTTAGCATGTATCGAGGACAAAGAATATTCTGCTACAGTCTGAGGCAACATGAGTCATCGTTTCCAAAACAGAGGCTGCCCACTCTGTGCCTGACCAGTTGGCACAGTGTGTGTCTGTGTGTGTGTGTGTGTCTGTGTGTGTGTGTGTGTGTGCGCGCGCGCTTGTTAGCACCTCCATGTAATCATAATACAAGTTCTAACTAGGTCAAAGTGTACAAACAGACACACAAGACACTGACACACACACACACACACAAACCCAGCAGTGATGAAAATGCCCATATGCCCACTTATTCACGAACACACACACGCAGACATGTTTGTGCTTCCATACTTGTGAGGACACTCTTTGACATAACCTCATTCTAACCTTAATCCAAAAGCCACGTCTTAAACCTCTAACAGCCCTTCGAAGAAGTGAGGACTGGACAAAGCGTCCTGACTTTTTCACAGAGTGTCCCCTCTCTACAAAAAATAACCTCACTTTCCAAAAACTGATGTCACTTTCTAAAAAAAATGTCCTCACTGCCCAAACATGTCCATTATGATCAAAAATGTCCCAAATTTTGATAAATGTCTTCACTTTCTTAAATGTCCCTTTTTCAAAACATTTCCTAATTTTCTACAAATGTCCACAATTGCTAAAATGTCCTCACAGTACAAAAATGTCTTTACTTTCAAAAAAGGTTTAAAAAACTTTCCAAACTTGTCTTTAAAGTCAAAACATGTCTTCACAGTCCAAACATGATTTCACTTCCTGAGAAATGTCCCTTTTTTACTTTCCACAAGTGTTCCAAATTTTTCCAAAATGTCCTCAGTTTTGTTTTCAAAAATATGTCCTTACTATCTAAAATGTCTCCATCTTCTGTAAAGGTTCACACTTTCCAAAATGTCTTTGCTTTACAAAAAAAAAATCCAAATTTTCTACAAATGTCCACACTTTGCTAAAATGTCCTCACAGTCCAAAATGTCTTCCAAGCTTGTCCTTACAGCTGAAACATGTCTTCACTTTCCATAAATATCCACACTGTGCAAAAATGTCCCCACAGTCAAAACATGTCCTCAGTCCACACTTTCCAAAATATGTCCTTACTATCTAAAATGTCTCCACCTTCTGCAAAGGTTCACACTTTGCAAAATGTCCCAGATTTTCAAAAAATGTCCCAGATTTTCCCAAATGTTTATACCTAAAAATGTCTTTACTCTAAAATATGTCCACACTGTCCAAAATGTTTTCACTTCCCACAAATGTCGTCTAAAACTCAATCTGGTCCTCACAAAGATAGAAGTAGAATCACACACACTCAGAGTTACTGGGCCAACACACTGAGCGGTGTGTGGGCACGGCAGAACCAACCGGCTAAAAAAGGCTAGCTATCACCATGGCAACGTCCAGGCCGTGTACCAATCGGAGGTCAACTTGATGAGGTAATGTTCTAAAAAGCTTTCTGAGCCTGTGTGACGCTCACACACACTCACACTTTGATAGGAAAATAGTGTACATATGCAGCAACCAAGAAAACAGACAAATAAAACACACACACACACACACACACGAGGCTGTGGAATAACCTGAGAGTGCCTGTAATGCAACAACTCCCTGTTACATAACATTATTCCATAAGTCATGCAGCACAAACACACAACAAAGAGCGGCAGAGCGCTGCAGCAGCTCCTCCTGATGCTCCTCCTGCAGAGCGACTGATGTCGCATCGTGTTCTAATAACGATCCATGAAACCAAACCAGTTCTGCAGAACACTGATGTAGGTCATGAACTGCAGCATCTCACTTCCTTCTACATGTTAACAAAAGATTCAATGTTTGGATTTTGTTGGACAAAATCCTGTCAGTTATGATGACAATGATGCTGGGAGGATCTGGAGTTTCATGCACATTTAACCTGGTCTGCAACGCTCTGAAACCTGCCAGTTTACACCAACGCGACGTTTCCATAGCAACGACTCTCTGTACTTCCTGTTCTAGCTGCTGGCTTTTCAGGCTTTTTCTGTAGCTGGATATAATTTGTAGCGTCTTAAAATATGAATGAGGATAGTGACAGTGGGTTACTTGTTACAGTTGCATTTCTAGTGTTGATGAAACGGTGAACACATAAAAAAAACGAGAGAGCAACGAGCTGATTGACGTGCCTTACGCTCTAAAACCAGCCGCTGGCGATTTGACAATCTGAGTCGCAGGCGCCGCCACCAGCCGGCCTGAGTCGAGCTGAGACGGGCCAGATCGCACCGCTGCAACTTTTCCCTGCGACGCTCTAAAACGTTGGAAATGTGTAAATTCAATTATATGTTTATTACTGAGGTCATAGTTAAAGGTGGTGCATTGTATTGAGCGGTGTCCCCACATGTATTTACATCTTACATCTTTACTATCTGTACCTACACATTGCAAATACTCTTCTCCTTCATACTGTGAACTTTTGCACGTTCACTGCTCAATATGTTGCACATTCCTGAACAAAACTTTCATTTACATAACATACTGTACCTATATTTTATTTTCATTTTTTATAATATTTTTTCATATCTTATTGTCAATTTTCTATTTTCTATTTATGCTCATGGACTTGCAGTACTTGCTTTATCTTTTTCATTTTAATATTTTCTACTTACTCTGTTTATTGTTATGCACCAATATACCAAAGCAAATTCCTTGTATTTACCCAATTGGCAATAAACCTGATTTTGATTCTAACTCTGATGAGAGGGGAAGAATATTAAAAAACCTCTCAACACAATGCGGTCCAGTATAACAACGCCACGAATTATGACCTCAATGCTGAAACATGTATAATTGAATTAACACCTCTATGAGGACTGCAGACATTTTAATGTATTTTTCCTCTTTCCCTGCATCTCATCTGCCTCAAACAGACAACTCTGACAATGAGAAAAGACAGACAGAGATATTTCTCATGCCTTTCTCTCTTTCTCTTTGCCCTCCAGCTGTCCTTCCTCGGGCTTTCTCACACATCACAGAGTCATCACATCATCCCTCTCTATCCTCCAACAGTCAAACCACACTTTTCCTTTGTGTGTGTTCACGTAATTTCACAGCCACATGTCAGCACAAATCTGCACACAAGCGACCGCTTTTCAAATATATTCCATAGCATCTGTCCATGTCTATTAGACCACTTACTGTACACAAAGCCAGTGTGACTGCGGGATGTCAGCGGCTGCATTTCTCTGCATTTTCCACGATAACGTGCGGAGGTTTTCTCTCATGCAGCCCCCTTTCTGTCTCAACATATATGTGGGTGTGCGTGTTAAGCCTGCATGCTAAATTCCTCTGAGTGCCTATGTGCATATCTTTGGCCCCATGCTGACCTCCCACCACTGCCCAAGGAGGCCAGGTGTGTATGTGTGTGTGTGCACATGTCTTCTTCTCTACTAAATCTATTCTTGATGCTCAATACGCTCCATTGGATTTGCAGAGTTGCTGACTTTTTCTGCAGAAAATTGGATGTGTACTGAGAAAAGTATCCATCACAACAAGTCATTTATTCTCATTTTGGGTCTCATGATCCTGACTGCTTAAATCAAAATTAAAGTAGACTTTTATCTTCTGGATAAAAAAAAAATCATCCACAAGACAAAAAAAACTGTCATATTTAGAGAAATTCCCCGTTTCATAAACCTGAACTTTATGAGCCAGGAGTTTAAAGCTGCACCAGGAAATACAGTAAAATGGCAGCAGTCTCCTCCTTAATAACAGTGTGAAGGTTCATTAAAGAGCAGTAGACAGCCCATAAGTTCATGGTATATTTGCTCAGATAAAGCTCTTGCACTCCAACTGAAACCTACAAACCTACGTGAATTATTAATAATATAACAATTAATAATTCATTAAATTAATCAAACAAACAGTGTTTGAACTGCCAACAGGCAGATTATCTGCAGATTTAACTCAGTATTTCTGGTATCATACTCACTTCTAACTAAGAAATCTGTTTCTGAACAGCTACAGCAGGACCACTGCTGACGGCTGCTGACTGCTTAATCAATCCTGTTCAATATCCACTTTGAATTCTGCCAAACCAAACCCGGATTTTTCCATCTGTTACAAACTTGGGGCTAAGTTTGTTCAGACAAAATTCTATCCAAAGACTGCCTTCTAAGCTGGTTTATCTTGGCCTCCAAGGACGAACTGCTTGTTTCTAACTACTACATCACTCCATGCAGTAGTTTCTACTTCTTGACACTGTTGTTGCAAAGTTGCAAACCTGGGACCAAGATGAATCTATTCCTTATGGTGCTCAGAACCCTAAGGAACCCTTGGTTTGGTTCATTTAGGCTGGTGTGAAAGCTGTCAGTCAAAGTCTGGTGCGAACCAAACACCCAGTCCAAGAACACCTGAACAGGACGGTCTCAGTCTGCTTCCAAGCAAACAGACCAACCACAAAATGTTATGATAGTAGATACGTATATCATTTTAGCACGAATTCAAAAGCTAAACTACAATTAAATCCACCTGCTGACTGTAAACTCTGACACTTGACACCAAATGCAGCAGGAAGCACTCTCTTAAGAATTCTGTGTAAGATATACTGTGCTAAATCACATGGTATCCATGGTACAACATATGCGTGTCAGCACATGAATGTGTGGATTTTCCCAGATCAATCAGACTTCACATTAAACTCCTCCTTACTACCTCCCTGAATAATACAGTCCAAGACATCTCTTGCCATTCTGTTTCTACCTGTTGGTCATCATTTATGACATGAGGTCCAGTTGCAGTCTCAACTAGTAACACTCATAGTCAGTTATTTCTTCGTGAGCTTTGTGTGACAATGGATTTGTCACAGCAGGAAAAGCGCAGGAGCAAATTAGACTAATGATTTCATTTAGATGTGCCGGTGAGTCAGCATAAATAAGACCAAAGGTCTATATTTCATGTGCATGTCACACCATATAGGTGAGGACAAATGAATTATCTGCACTAAACAACCTTTGTCCTATCACTAGCATCAAACTGTAGGTGATGTAATGTTTCTGTCCTCCCTCCCTCCCTCCTTTCTCTCCTCTTCAGAGTCTAGAGTCTGATTTTGTGAGTTCCCCACCTCGCTCACAAAATAAAGTACAGAGTCAGAGCACTCCCTGGTGGTGTCAAAACTGAACTTCAGCAACTCAAACTTGGCCAACTTTTTTTATTTGAGTGACTTCGGCTCCATTCAGCCTCAGCAGCCCGATACGACCCAGTACAGTTTCAGCAGGAGTTTGTATTGGTTTAAATACAAAGAGGAGAGCAGGAGATTTGGTGGTTGGTGACGAGCCACTTGTTGCTTCTACAGTACATTACCGTGCAGAGATTCATAGCACCGAAGACTGGATATACTGTAAGTGTTGCTGCCTTTTAATGCAAGTGAAGAAATACCACAAAATATGTTGCTGTAGCTTTGTACTGGCAGAGAATCTAAATATATCACACCACTGCACATCTTTAAGGTCTGCTTTTTCACTTCAAGTTGTACACTTTTTCAGACATGGAATCTGTAACATTGCTGGCTTTGTTAATCTGTTAAAATAAAGCCTTTTTGTCATTCGGAGATAGCCATCTCTTGTGTAAATGTTCGTTATGGCTCTAGCCACAATATATTCATACTGTACCAGATACTGAGCCTATCACAAGTTACCAGAGCCGAAAATGACATCTTAAGATTGCTTGTTTTGTCCAACCAACAGTCCAAACCCAAAAGATATCCAATTTACGATGATGCAGCAAATCCTCACATTTGATTGAATTTCTGTCCTTCAATAATCGACTAGTTTTGTGGAGTATGTACCTGAGTCCAGAGCCTGTCGCAGCTCTGCAGGTCCACAGGAGGCTACTGGAGGAGCTTGATACAGAGACTCGCTGTTCAAACCTGCAGAAAAAACAGGCAGAAGAAGAGAGAGAGGAAGTCAGCTGAGACAATTGCTGTGTCTCACGTCTGTTTGTTACATCCGGGGCTGGAGTCAGGATGCTGTTAGCTTAGCTTAGCATAAAGACTGGAAGCAGTGGAAAACAGCTAGCCTGCCTTTGTCCAGTACTTCCAACATGCAACTCCATCTACAATTGTTGTTTTTACATTTCTGTTTAGATAAAACCTGTTAATAATTAATGAGCTTTAGAGGTCTTAAGAGAGAGTTTATATCACTTTGGACAGAGCCAGGCTAGCTGTTTCCCCCTGCTTACAGTCTTTATGCTAAGCTAAGCTAACTACACCCTGACCCCGGCTTCGTACCCATCTGAACATCACACTCAAACACACACGTGTATTTCCCAAAATGTAAGTGAATGTTTCTCACCGTGTTTCTCGACGGCCTCGATGAGCCGCAGAACGACCACAGGAGCCGCTTCAGACAGAAGCTCCGCCTCCGCACCTGAGAGAGATTATTTTGATTAATTAACATAAAAGCAACCATGGCTCCCTTCATGATTTTCTTTCTGACGACACCCCCAGTTATTTACTTATTAATGATGTACAATAAATTCCATCTTAGTAACTTTTAATGAGCCTGCCTTCCGTGCTTTGCATAAACAAAATTTTTTTATCAATATATGTATTTAGAAAACCACTCTTTTGGGTGCCAGTTTACTCTATAAACTGGTACACAAAACAAAATTACACTATAAATAATAATAATAATTAAAAAGTCAGGTTGAGAGATCATTATGTGAAATATAAATGAATAATTATTAATTCAAATTTCATTTGCATAGTTTGTGTTTTACACTATGCTTAAGGTGCGTTGTTTTGGGGCTGCTCATGGATATACGTAGTGGGGAAAAAAGCAAAAAGCCAGAAATAAAGAAATAAAGAAATAAACTGTTGAAGGCCACAATGAACTGCTTTGAAAAATAGCTCAAATACTTTCCTCAGCCAGTTATTAGACCGGCAAGACCAAGAGCCCTTTCTTAGCAATTTCTGCAATGCATCCATCTGAACAAATAAACCACAGAATGTGTGTGACTGTGACTGTGTGTGTGTGTGTGTGTGTGTGTGTGTGTGCCCTCCAGGGAATGTGTACTGCTGCCCGAATAACCAGCACACACAGCAGGGTAAAGACCTTGCAAATGTCAGCGTTGAGTTCATGGTCAGGTCAAAACTTCACATGGCACAGGCTGATGGCATGTCACACACACACACACACAGACACACACCTGCAGCTTGTTCTTCACCCTGAAAACTAGCATCCAAACATTCTTCCAGAGATCTATATGTTTATCATGAAAACAATCAGATATCTGCAAAAATTCTAATATTGTGCATGTGCTGCCTGGCAGCAGCTAATCAGCTGGAGTGGATGTGAAAAAGTTAAGCAACATGTGGGATTTGATTAAAGCACACAAGCTGCAGCAGCAGCTGTCATAACATCCACTATCGGGAATCAATTAGATTGAAGACAGAAAGAATTGTCCAATTAAGGATTACTATGCAAACTGCTCAGCGAATGCAGGATGTATTGTGATGGTGGAGAACAGAGAAGGTGGAGATGATGGAGGTGATGGAGGTATGAACAAACCAAGTTCCAGTGTCACAATCACACTTTCACATGGAACTCACGAGGCTGTGTTTTCAACACGTACAAGTACATGTACATCACGTTTTAAAAAGACGTCAGCGTTAGTCTCACTCTTGCCCTCTTTCCACCAAATCAGCTCCGGTTCTTGAACCAGCTCCGTTCAGGACTCTTGGAACATTGGTGCTCTCTAGAGAACTGGCCCGCGTTTCCACCAGTTTTGAGTGGAATCATTGTAATCAAGGACGCATCATCAACGGAGGGCGTTGCACAATGCAGAAAGAAAGTAAACTGTAGGAGCAAGATGGAGGATAGAAAATATTACCTGCGAGCTTTTGTTCTGTTATTAGAGATATTTGTTTTTGGACCAACTATTAATGATAAGAAGACATAGAAGACTGTTACCATAGTAGACCAGAAACCACTGTTGCCTTCTCCATCCTCTCTTTCCAACCTGTAGAATAGGACACGCCCACTGTTCCTGATGGGAACCAACCGGTTCAAAATTAGGTGCACGAACTGGCATGTTGGTGGAAAAGGGGGACTCAGATTAATCAGAAATTTTCCACTTATACAAATTTAAGAATACCACATCAGTGGAACGTTTAAGTTCTCGTGAGGTGAACACAACCTGACATAAAAGAACCACACATATCCGCTATTTATGGACGCCCATACAGGCAAAACATACATGCAGCTAATGCACCAATTACACATATACACAGCAGTTTATGAGTATTGTTTCGCAGCTTTTGTGTTTGAGTGCTGCACAGACAAGATGGATAAAGAACAGAGAGAGCGGGACATCGTCGGCATACAGGGATTCCTCCAGAAATCTGGTCGTGTCCTGCGCATTCTGCAGAAATACAATACGGATTCAAATAAAGGCCAACTATGAAGGAATAAAGGCCGGAGGGGGGTGCAGTTAGCTGCACTGTAATGGCTCACAAGGTAAATTCTGCATAATATTAATTTCCACAGCACTATTTCTATCAGTACAACAACAGTCATGTAATAATGACCACTCTGCAGTTTCTCTTTTAAACAAAAAATACAGTTTTAATTCGCTAATTCCAATTGCTTTTCCTTTAACATGCTATGGAACGCTGTTAAGCTATACTGTCAATGAAACTCAACACTTTCTACAAATATTTCACATTAAAGGACTACCAGGAAAGGGAGAGGAATGACCTTTGAGCTGCTAATAATTATTTTCTACTAATTGTGTGGTCAATAAAATGTCAGAAAATACTGAAAACTGCCCATCACAATTAATCAGAGCCCAAGATGTCTTTGTTTTGTCTGACCAACAGTTAAAAACCCAAAGATATACAGGTTACTATCATATAAGATGAGGAAAAGCAGCAAATCCACATATTTGGCATGTTTAGCTAGAAAACAAACAAACATCAATTATCAAAGTAGTTGCAAATATATATTTTTTTGTGACTAATTAATTAACAAATGATTTCCACTTTAGATGCAAGGATTTCCATGTGAAACATCAGTTTTATTGACAGCAGTCAACCTTTATTCATACTCGAGAGATCATTGAGGGGCGGCCCTCATTTACAACGACATCGAGTCAATTACAAAAGAAAGGAGAAGGAAAAACAACAACAAAGATGTACTGACAGAGAAAAGGCAATACCACGATGAGCTGATAAAAAGCCATTAAATCTTTCCAATCAGGGAAGATAATTTGAAAGATAAATTAAGATAATTAAAATGTAAAATCAAATACAGTTCAGTAAAGCAGTTACAAGTAGAGGATGGGAGGTTTAAGATCAAAGAAAAACTCATGTACAAAAGAATGGAATAATACGACTCATCCCTACTTTAAATACTATGATTTATATATATTTAGTTAAAAAAGCTAAACCTATAGTCAGCTTGATCTGTCTTTGTTGTACACTGTAATGAAAGCCTTCCAGGCACACACAACATCTCTACCAGCGCAGTGTCAATAATCTGTTCATGTCTTTTTCCGTTGTTCTATCTCTATTTCTTTTCGTCTTTCATCTGCCCCGCCTCGCTCATGTTTTCTCTTTTCCTCTCCAACCCGTTCTCATCTGTCGTTTCGTTTCCTTCATCCGCTTCTTCATCATTGTTTTACGCTCATCATCTGCATCCCCGCTCACCCTCTTCTGCTCACTTACTCTTTCTCATCCTCACTTCCCGGCTCAGCTACTCCCTCACTCTTTTGTTGTGCTGTTGACAGTTGTGTCTCAACACACACACAGCCGAGTGACAGTCACGGTGAGTTTAATGACACTGGTCCTCTGATGCTCTCACACACACACACACACACACACACATTTGCATAAACACATAATTAATCTCATTAATCTTTTGTCGAGGAAACAACAACACATATCTGCTGTTTACAGGTGTACAGACCTGTATCTGCCGCACTGATTGTGTTTTGTATTGTTTCAGGTGTGTGTGTGTGTGTGTGTGTGAGAGAGCACAAGAGGCAAAGGAATTTCCGGAGATTGTTAAATGTACAGTGCTTCCATTAACGTCTCTGTCACGACGCATCACAGAGGCAATATCTCACCCAGAGCAGAGGAGGGGGAGGAGAGACAGAAGGAGAGGATAAGAGAAGAGAGGAGAGGACAATAGAAAAGAGAGAAGAGAAAAAAGAAGAGAAGAGGACAAAAGGAAAAGAATGGGAAGAGCGGGACATTGAGAAGAAGAGATGGGAGAAGACAAGAACAAAGAAAGAAGAGAGGAAGACAGACAGATATGAGAAAAAAAGAGGACAAAGAGAAGAGCATGAGGAAAAAAAGACAGAAGAGGAGGTCAAAGGAGACGAGAAGGAGGAAAGAAGATGAAACAGAAGAGAAAAAGAAGACTAAACAGACGAGGAAAGACAAGGACAATAGACAAGAAGAGAAGGGAGGACAAAAGCAAAGAAGAGGACAAAGAGAGAAGAGAAGAAGAAAGAAAAGAAAAGGACACACGAGAAGGGAAGGAGGGAAGAGGACAAAAGGCAGATGAATAGAAAGAGAGGCCAAAACAGAAGAATGGTAATAGCAGGACATAGAGAAGAAAAGCAAGGAGGACAAAAGAAGACAACAACAAAGGGAAAAGAAAGGAAGACAAAAAAAAGAGGACAAAGGGGAAGAGAAGAGATGAGAACAAAACAGAAGAAGTGAACAAAGGGAGAAGAGGACAAAAGGGTGGAGAAGGTAAAAAAGAGGATGGAGAGGAGGACAAAGGAGGCAAGAAGAAGGAGAAAAAAACAAAAAATACGACAAAATAGATGAGATAAGAAGAGGACAACAGATAAGAAGACAAGGCAGGACAAAAGTGAAGAGGACACAAAGAGGAAAAAAGAAAAGAGGAGGAGGGAAGAGGACAAAACAGAAAAAGAGGACAAAGGAGAAGAAGAGGACAAGAACAAATAAAGAAGGAGGAAGAGAAGAGTGAAAAGCAACAGATGATATTAGAAGGACCTGCAGCAGACCGAGACACACACTAAACACGTGTGTATATACGTTTCCTGCTATTGTCTTGATTTTATGAAGAGCTGTTTTGTGTTTAATTTTAATCTCAATATTACCTGATGCTTTGGCAATATTGTCTCTGTTACACTAACATCAGCACACACACACACACACTTCCACAGTCTCACATGTGTATTTAAGTGTTTTGCTATTTTCTTGATTTTATTAATTGCACCTTTTTTGTTATTATTTTTTTATTATTCTTATTATTGTTTTAATATCATTATTACCTGACGCTTTGGCAATATTGTTGTTGTTACATTCATGCCAATAAAGCAAACTGAATTGAACTGAAAGAGAGAAGAGAAGAAGGAAGAGGAGACGAGGAGACGAGGAGAGGAGCAGATGGGAACCATGAAGCTGAGCAGTCGTTCAGCCCTGCAGCAGATCAGCCTCATACAGTACCAGCTCCTATAGAGGACGTATGGAGCTGCACACAAAGGCACCAACACCAACACATTAACACACCAACACACAAACACGCAGCAGACACAGTGTGGGTGTCAGTATTCAGCCCCCCCCCCGGTCACTGTGGTGTTCTGTCATTAAAACATGCTCCATTGCTTTATACTGCATAGACTATATACTGCACTGGTATACACACACACACACACATAAACATACCCATCTCTACTCGCGGCATGAACACAAAGACACAGAAACACACAGACACTCACATCTGTGTCCCTCCTACAGACTGCTGTGTTCTTCGATCAGCAATGTTTGAAAATGATTTATTGATCAGTGCTGGCATTATGAAGTGGACCCTGAATAGCTGTGCTTTTCAATTTATTCTGATACACACACACACACACACACACGCACACACAAAAACCTGAACATCAAGATAAGAGCGTGGAGTTGCATTACACCGAGACGTAAGGTGCCTATGAGGCTGCTGATAAGTCACATATATAGATATTCTCTTGATGTATAATGCATCACATTTAGGTCATATACATAAACACTGAGTATGAAAGGGGAAATTCAGTCATGTTTGATGTTCACAGGAGATTATAAGCAAGTCTGACCTTTATCCGGAGTCCTTCTGCAGAGATTCAATGTCTCTGATCTTTCTCCCTTTTCCTCCATCAGACAGGATGCAGCAGGCAGGGTTCAGTCCTGCAGTAACACGCAGTGACAGCAGGGGGCAGCTGACTCCAGCCCTGCATGGCTGGACAGCACTGCGGCCTTTTTCTCTGAAAGCTGCTGCAGAGGTTCAGTTCTGTCGTTTCCCCACAAACTGTTCCTATATTAAAAGTGACTGAATTAAACTGCTCTGATGCCAAAATACAGTTTGACCTCAAAAGTTATTGCCCTCTATTTGTCATCACGCCTCTTTGCCACGTTGATACGAGCGTCATGGCATCAAACATAATGAGCCTGAAGCTCCGTGTGGAGCTGGGACGTGTTGTTTTGTGCTATACGCTGCTGTAGGCAAAGGAGGTGTTGGACATTCTTCACAAGCTGCAGGATTTTCCGCCACTGAATCAGGCTTTCACCGTCTGAAGGGACGTGCACGCGCATCTGCATTTGTAGCTCAGCCAATACGAACGCGTATTGGCCAAAGTCTCTCTCTGAAAACAGAGCCATGATTAGGTGCAGAAGTAGAGGTTTTCTCTCAGACCACCTGAATTACAAAATGCTGGACGGATATTAGGGAATTTTTGGTTAATGACGCCAAAAAAATATTGCCTACCCCACCTTTAAATTTGGTTTAAGCTTGACTTCATGTGTTAATTTTGTTTTATTGGGACATCACATCATCTGAAAGTAAAATTAAAAAAAGACAAAAAACAAAACACATCCTCCCACCCCTCAGTTGGTCTACTTTTACAAGATGAATTAGTGTTTCGTAGCATATATAGTATATAGCTAGTATACATAACTAAACATCTTAAAAGAGTCAGGTACAGCTGGACACAAAATGATGGGGAAGTGCATTTTTATGCTATGGGAACTGTAGATACTTTATTAAAATATGAGAGAGTAGGTTGCAACCGACTTCATGTCTCAATGTTTTTTTTTTTAATCTGATCTGAGTCTGATCAAATTCATGAATATAATGGGAACGTGTGGACAGTGGGAGCTTTACAGGGAGTGCTCATGGACAGTACGTGCGTATCAAGAGTTCCCCCATCTTCTTGTCCCTGGTATCCTGACCAAATGCCCTCTGTGTGTCCCACGCAGCTGCAAAGCCACAACCAAACATGAGTTCATAGAATCGCAGTGAGATGCCCGGCTCCCCTCCGATTCTGTACTCCGCTTGTATTGTGATTTGCCGCCAACTCTCTTTGGATTTATTTTGTTGTTTTTGTCTTTCTCCTGTTCTGCCACAGCGTTACAGTTAACTGTAGGTCTGAATATGAGACAGATAGACATGTAGGTAGAGAAAAATAGGGAGAGAGATGAGGTGGCGAGCTGAGGTGACCTGCAGGCTGCTGGAGCGTGACGGCTGTATCCTGTTACCAATGTGAAGGCTTGAAATGACAATCTCCTCTGTACCGCTGCTCATATCTTTTTTTTTTTCCTCCTTTCTTCTCCTCCTCTGGTTGCCAGTCGCTCCAGTTTCTCCCTCTCTCACTCTTCTGCTGCTCTTCTTCCTCGTTGTTTCTTTGTTCTGTACTGTTCTTTGTTTCTGCTCTACCGTTCTCCAGCCTCTCTTCTTCTTTATATCTGTTTCCACAGCAGGTCCAAGTGTTTTTGTGGCCTTGAACACCACGTTTACTGGGAAATGAGGACTTTATTTTGTAGTTTGTAGATGAAACAAAGACAGCTATCCTTACTATCCTCCTCCTTGCCATGCACATGTTGAACGTTTTCCACTTGTTTTTACTTGAAATGATTGTCCTGCATGAGCTCATTCTGCAGGAAATACTTTTTCATGTTAGACCAACCTTGCTCCATGCTTTTATTTTGGTGCAGTGATTACAGTTCACTGGAGTTTAGCAAACAAATGAGAGCTAGTTTAAGTGTCCTATAGCTGCGCAAAAGTGCATTGACCCATGCATAACTGGCAACAAGTACATGGACACTCAGCAGGTCCAAAATTTGCCGTAAGGGATCAATAAGTAGAATCAAAAAGCATGTTTCTTAAATAGTCAGTTTACATAAATCAAAAGAAAAGAAATATAATTTCCCACTTAACCTCAGCTGTTTGCCAAAGAAACTGTATCTCCATCTCTCCAAAACAATGGAAGTGTTTTACAAATGCAGCTAAAAACATTTCAAAATTGCATTAGAAAAACTCAACAGCCACACGACTTTCCAGAAACAAAGTCCTAGTTACTCGATTCCTGAACATCGCTGTTGATTTCATTAGTAGAAATTAGTAGTATGAAAACTTTTCACCTTTAAAACGAGTGCTAGCTTTTCCTTTTCATCCCAGTTGGTGTAAACAGCCTGATGTTTCCTCCTCATGCGTGTTGAATCTTAAACAGCGCGCAGGAAAACACCCTCTGCAGTGGTGATATTAGCCGCTAAAGCCTCCATCCTCCATCTCCTCCGGACCAATCTCCCATGACAGCCTCCTGCTCCGAGGAAACCCCCGCCTCTCTGCTCCCCAGGGGCCCCGACAAGACAACCAGGGCCACGTGGCCAGCACCCACTCACACAGGCTTACTGTATGTGCACACTCTGACACCGACACGGATACACAGATACGCATACATTAGCATACATATATACACTCATATGTAGGCATGCAAACATGGTCACTGCCTTTGTCTGGGATTTCAACTTTAGATTTAAAAGTCTCTGATGTTAAACACAGATTTACATTCATGAAACCCAAACAGTCAGACACAAGCTAAATGCTATAGATGATGTCTCTCACACAAACAAATGCAAGTCATTTGTCTTACTTTGATGTGACTGTTGCTTTGTTCAAGCTTCTGGCAAACAGAAACAACAGACATTAGTCCTCATTAGATGGTAAAGACGTCAGACAGATGCAGTTACTCATGCAAACAATCCAAAAAGAACTGTGGCACAAATAGAAGCTCATACATTAAAGTCGGCAGCAAATATTGGAGTTTATGTACTTTAAGTTACTGTTAACAAATTCTAAATCCTATCATGGTTGATGTATCAGGCAGCAACTGGTTTCCATTTATTTTACCACACTTGTTGAGACTAAAAGGTAACATTCAGTGTTACTCACCAAAACACACTGTGTGTATCCATGAGCTCTAACAAACAGGGATTGCATTTCCTTACTGGTGAAAAATTTGCCAAGTTGATTTTTTCAGTTATTTAATTTCAGCCTTGTTTAAATCACGAGTACTAGCTTGCTCTCTTCTTCTCCCCGCCTGTTGGCGCATTGCAGCATATCTTGGTGCGTTACTGCCACCTGTAGGTCAGTCAAATAATGTGAAACCAATTGCATGCCTTATGGAATGAAGTTAAATGAATGGCTGCTCTGAAAGACACCAGCAATGTAAGGCATGTATGACTTGTGGTAAATAAGCTACAACAATGTACAGTCTAACCCAGATATGTTATTATCATCAGACACTGTTGCTCCATTTTCAGCTGCTGCCACAAGACGTGTGTGTTTATGAGTTTTTGTCATTGTATATTCACATTGTGGGGACATTAATATGTTCATACAGTCACACTGAAGGCACTCACACGTCATCTGGGGACAAAAAGCAGGTCCTCCTACCAATAGTCAGTGTGGGTTTCTTTTATCCATGACTACAATAATTCCCTAACCTTAACCACACAGGTAGCAGATCAGAAAACATATTAATCATTTTGGAAGGCGATGACAAACAACCTGTTTTGTCGTTCACGTTGGAGGACATGTTGATCTCCACAACTCCCTTCAAACGTTTACTGTAAGCAGCGATGTCACTGCAGGTGTTTTAAATCAGCCGTCAAAGGCAAAGCTCACACGCCGTGACTCGGTGACTCGGTGTGAATCAGCCCAATGTGATTTAAATTACCGCCGACCAGTTTCCAAATCATACTGTACGTTTTCAGATGGATTTCCTTCCCAGCAGCCACTGGGCTCCGGTCACTCCAGTACGCTATGAAAATCAACTTGCACAGAAAAGTAATTCATCACAGAAAACTGTTTTGTCACATTTATATTTTTTGGTCAAGGTTGCTGCTGTGTGAAAATGCAGTTGTAAGCAGAGACTCTCCCAGTGTGTTTCAAGGACATTCGGACATCTGAGATCTGACAGAACAATGCTTATTAATGCAAGAAACTATGAAAGTCACAATGTCATTTTCACAACCTGTGGATTTACCTGCCCTTGATGTCAGGAAGAGTATTTCAGCCCAGATGTTCTCTTCTCTAAGGCTTCTTCATGGACTTTTCACAGCCCATATTGCTCATAAGGTCACCAATTAAAAATGTTTGCCATGTAATCTGTCTCTCATTACTTCTTCCATTACATAATACAGAATTACAGAATAACAATAATATTAGACCAGTAAATATGATTTCAGTCAGTATCGAAAGTTGAACATCATATCTAGTCTGACCCTCTCTGTAACAGGCAGGGACCCTACAGAGAGTCTCTCTAATTCATCCTCTTCTCTCTTTCTCCTTCCTCTCATTCATCACCGCTGATAGATCCCCCACCTCCGGCTACTCATCATCAAACTGGCATCATGTTACCAAACAACCTGCCATTCCACTCAACAGGGTCTCAAATACATTATTAATGGCACATGTGAGGACATGCCATAGGTTCACATACATCATCTAATAGACTTTTCTTACAGCAAACTAACTTGGTGTGTCTGTTTGGTGCTGGCCAGGTGGCTTTATCAGAGCTGGTTTAAAGAAAACAGCTGCCTGCTGGAAACACTGAGTGAACCAGACAGTGAATGTGCCATAAAACCTAAACTGGGAGCTAGAAGAGGATAAAAAGTGCCGTAAAGTTTGTCCTTTAGAGATGGAGAAGATGAAGGACAAAGTCCACAGTCCTTGTTCTGTGTAAAAATGCATCTAAAGTTCAGCCAAAGCTAAAATGCTACAGTCGTCTGCGTTAGCTAAATCAACTGGCTATCTTCATCCTGATAGTTGCCAGAAATGTCTTCACTTTCCAAAAATGTTCTGACTCTCTAAAGATGTTGTTTCTAAATGTCCTGCTGTAATTGGTCTCCACAAAAACATGAGGAGAAGATGGGACACAAATACAGAACACGAAGACGACAGAACAAAGAGAAGATGCAGCGCTGCGTGTGTTTGGATCCTGATGCCTTCGTTGCATTAAGCATGAAGCTGACTGTCACACTGACCTCTGACCTTCGACGTGTGTTTGTGCATGCATGATGTATGTGTCACACTTCACTCGTGACTATTTACATGTATGTATGCAGCAGCTGTCCATACATACGTGACATGTCTTACTGCACTCAGAACCCAGTCAGTGTGTCTCTATATGTGTTGCAGCCTTTGCAGGACCCAACCCAACTCCAGCCTTTGGCGTAGAATTCAGTTTATTTCTGCTTGAAGCTTTTTGCCTTTGGCTGAACTCGTCTTATTTGGTAAACTCCCATCATGCCTCACTCTTTTTATTGGCCAACAACTGCGAGAACAAACTAGAACAAAGTGTCACAGCCAACCAGAGTGAGGGCCAGGAGGCCGAGCCCAGAGTGAGGGTGAAACACAGGACGGAGGGTGTGTACGTGTGTGTCATCGTGGAAATTATTTGTGTTTTTACCAAAGCTAGCCATGAAAGATGCAAAACATACACAAGTGCAGGGGTCACATCAAACACACCTACGCTCAACAGTTTAACCACTGCTCTTAATCGGTGCTACAGTAATAGTTTAAAACATGGAGGAGGATTTAAACACAGCCCTTTGAAATGAAACTACATGTGTGAGGTGTTTCTAAAGATTTACCTCTTCAGTAAGAACCAGTGGGCTGAGAGCCACAGACAGGAAGTCAGAAGGCATTCAGACTCACTGGCCCTGTTTACACCTGCCATTTATGTTTTAGGTTGCACATTAATTAACATGGGCACATAGGTCCATTGACTATGTCCATTAACATGCGTCTTGGGCGACCCGATCACAAGTGGATAGCTTTAAGTACAGGTGTGAATGCACCCAAAGATGCATTGAGATCCGATCGCTCAGACCACACATGGTTTTGATCTTTTCAAGGAATTTGGTGACAATAAGAAAACACTATTTTTATTCTTTAAGTAAAGGATCTGAATGCTTCTTCCACCATTAATGGTATACACACAGAGGACAAAGAGAAAGGGAGAGGAATCTATACATCCAGTAAATTGCCACAGTTGAGGATTAGAGTGCAGAGACCACAACCTTCCTACTAAATTATTCCTCCATTAATGAGAGCACGAGAGCTGTTGTGCATTCACTAAACACAAACACAGTAAAACGATATCTCAACACTTTCCCGCTCTTGAAAATACCCATCAGCAGATGACTGTTGTTTTCATGAATACAAATGTGCTCGGCAGGCATCAACCTATAACCATTTTCACTCACCTTCTGCAGAGACTCGAAGCAGCAACACAATCACGCTCACAAAGACTCTAAAACAGCAAAAGGTTTTATGTAGTGTGCAGGCTTGCCTTGAAGGACAAATAAGCACATTTAAGGAGTATTTCTCCAGAGTCGTTCTCTGAAAGTGCTCTGAATGTAATATAAAGTACGCTGGATGCCTGGAGAGGGAACAAATGCATGGAAAAAGAAAATGAGAGGGGGGAAAAATGGAAAGATGAATCAAGTGAGAGAGGCGGGACAACAGAGAAGTCAACACACATGTTCACCCAGGTGAGCACAGGCACATACACGCTGATTTGATTTATTTAAAAGAAAAGCCAAACCCGTGCTTGTTCAAGATTTATTGCTTTGAATCCTTTTGGGATGTTTTGACTGTTGATCAAACAAATAAGCAGGTTCCTACGAGTCCTCACTAAACAGAGACGGACATTAGTCCATATTAGGGAGATCCCAGTCAAGTAATTTTGGCACTGATGCCAATCCGAGTCCAATCCAGTATATTTACTTAAGCGTTGATTAAATATGTATCTGACCAGTGTTGAGCTCGTTACTCTTTTCAAAAGTAATATTATTACTTTACTTATTATTCCAAAAGTAATTAGTTACACTACTTGTTATATTACTTTTCCGTTACACCCCACAAAATTGGTAATTGCATCCTTTCTTCTCAAAATGTAGATTTTGCATGTGGGCCTCTGTGAGAATGTCGGGGTAATCGCTGATAAGTGCAGCTAAGGCTTCAAACCAGCAGTTTTTTTCTGCAGCCTATGAATCCATAAGAGTTAACGGCTAGATGAAAAGCACACCTGGTGCAAACTGGTGATTTTTTACCTGGGGGTCTGTCTGAAAGACAGAGAGTCAGTCGTGGAGATGGGCAACATTTCAGCCACCACATATCCAGCCACAAGCTTCATTAGTTCTTTGTCGCTTGTAGCTCATTAAAATCCAGTTTTGGTTGTTTAGCCACTGTAGGGCTTCAGCCATCTTCTGCGGCCACGAGCTTTCCACAAGCTTCACGTTGTTGTGCTGTGTTTCAGGAGGTTTGAGGTTGTGTTTTTCGCAGTGGAAAGAGTCTTACTGCCACTACCTGCACACATTTTACATTCGACAAAGATGTTTCCTCCTGACAGAATCAAAGTAATGGGGATATTTCCAGCCGCTGAATGAAAGCGTTTCCATCTTACGAGCATGCATGATGATTAGAAAAACCCATATGAGGGACACCAACTACAAAAAGTCATTTAAAAAAAAACTGTATAATGGTATATGTAGGAAAAAATTAAATATAAACATAATAAGACAAACAACATCAACCCAACCAAGAACACACAAGCTCAGAAGACACAGCAGAGTCGCAGTTAAAGTCTAAGTGTCAGCTGCCTATTGAAGTGTGTATAATCCCCTCCAGTGAGCGGTCCTATAATACTGTCACAGTAATTGCAGCGAGATAAACAGCAGCAGCTCGCTCAGTGCAGAGGGCTGAGATAATACTGTATGTGACAAAGCTGTGGGCTCTGACTCACATATACTGCATATAGGGGCATCAGCTGTATAATATTTGATTAGGACTGTTGACATGCTACAAGCGCCTGCACACACACACACACACACACACACACACACACACACACA
Organism: Maccullochella peelii; assembly: GCA_002120245.1. Lineage (NCBI taxonomy): Eukaryota > Metazoa > Chordata > Actinopteri > Centrarchiformes > Percichthyidae > Maccullochella > Maccullochella peelii. The sequence continues at coordinate 28,509 of LKNJ01003669.1, forward strand.
CACACACACGTATACAGGGAGCCTCAGATCTTTGTCACTCCAGGCGATCTGTCGTTCTATGTTGGAACAAAGCTCAATAATGGAGGCGAATCTCTGACAGAGATGAAGACAGAGAGACACCCAGAAATGAGTGAAAAAACAGTACATAGACACACACATATCTATAGTATATGCCAAGAATTTAGCCACATTTCTTTAAAAGATCAGTGCACTCAAATAACAAAAAAACTCACTTATCCCTGGGTAGCCAGGGAGAGAGTTTGTTTTCCTCAGTGTGGACCGTTTTTACTGGGATCTGTTTTTCTCTGCAGATAGAAAATAATAAAAACTCCATTTACCTTCACACAGTATTTGGAAGTCTTTCTACCTTTGTTTTGTGCTTTTTGTTATTAATATTACTGATGTTAACTTGTACCAAAAGAGTTTTATTCTTTCAGTGGGTCACAGTTTATTTGTAGCTCAATGTGATATATAACGTCTCAGTGGGTTTTACACGCCCATATCAGAAGCTGGAGCTGTCTAAGGAGACCAGCACAAACTTCAGTCTTTGCTTCTAATTCTGCATGAGGCCTTCTAGCAACAAGCTGTTAGCTGTTAGCTTCTTTAGATTTCTTCTCTTTAGGAATCCATCCCAAAAGATTTCTAGTAAAAATGTCAGCATTCTTTCTCTCTACGAATTTTCTTTTTCTTTTCAGGAAGTGCCACTAATTTCCTCTCTTGCTTTCTCTTCATATTAACACAGTCCTCGTTCTCTCTGTGTCAGCAGGGAGGGACAGCGACAGACTGCTGTTGAGCCCCATCACAGCTCTCTGACCCAGTCCAGTTTTTCTGAAGGCAGAAGGAAAGCAAGAGAAACAGAGGTGGAGGCAGCTGATCTCATAGAATCAGTCTGTTGTCTCTCATGACTATGCAGATTTTGAGTTTTGAGTCCATTAGCCATGTAATTTACATACTCAGCTGCAATCGGGCAGTTATTTTCTGACATTGCCATTTTATAATGGTGCAAGTCCCAGTAGCACATTAAAGTTATTTTGTAGGGAACTGAGAAGCCAGTATTAACCAAATGTCAGCAAAAGAAAAAGAGAATTAATGTGTGTTTCCATACACTACTATCATGCAAATATTAGGAGCTGGGTGCATCGAGATAAACAGCTGGTGGAGCTAATTCTCCAGTTGGTGCCATTAAACCATCACAGAAGAAGAAGAGGGTACAATGAGGAGATGTAATTAAAAGAGCTTTAGTTAAAGCTCAAACGATGGGAAACCATGTGGAAAACATGATGGAAATATGACCTTTCTGTTTGTTTCACGTATTAATGGGAGGAAGGTTACAGTCGCTCTTCACTGGAAGCTTGATTGGACGTTTGTTCGATACAAACCAACTTCCACCTTCCTTTCTCGTTTTCCTGTTTTTTTGTAAATGAAAATCAAAAATGTGCATAGAAGCAGGTGGATGGAAACACATGTAGTGACCACGACAATCCACTTATCCCCCATTATGTTTAAAGCACCTTTAAAAACCTTGAGGTTTCTTCCATTTTTTCCCCGTTAAAAGATGTTTTTTGGGGAGGGGGAGTTTTTCCTCATCTGAGTCGAGGGTCTAAGGACAGAGGGTGTCGTATGCTGTACAGACTGTAAAGCCCCCTGAGGTAAATTTGTGATTTGTGATACAGACCATTGGGTTCTCGCTCACAGGCATCAGAGAACATTTACATAAAGTCATAATGTCATGTTGCTGAGTCTTGTGCATGTGCGAATGTGTATTGAGGCTCAAATCCCATTGGCTTCCTGTCTCTCTTTGTTTATTTTATTTTCTAACAAGAGCAATGCACATTCAGCATCACTGTAAATGTGCCAGTAAAAGCCAAGTTGCTAACTGGTGTCCCTTGGACAGATGTTAAATTATTCATTAAAACAAGCTATGAGGCAGACACCATGGGTCCGCATGGATGGATGGGGGGGGGGGGTCACCCAGAATGCTGTTGGTGGGTACTGTAAATGACAAAAATAACTATAGCTAGAGATTTGAAATTATTTGAAAACATTTGTTTCAGTAATTCAGAGTTATCCCCGTCTTTCTCCAGATCTACTCAGAATCTCCTCAACATGTTACGTTACTTGTATTTCTGCACCAGCTGACATCTGAAATGCTCAATATTCCACCAAACAAGAACTGTAAATTTTCAAATGAAAGCTGGTATTCAAAACAGGCACAAACCCCCCCTTTCATGGCAGGCTTTTAATGTGAAACTCCTGCAGGAAGTGTTGAGTTTAATTTACAGTAGCTTAACACAGAACTAGAAAACCAGCAAAGCAGAAGTGACTGGAATCAATTAGTGAATGAAAACAGAATATTTGTTGTTGAAACATGTTTAAATGTTGTCTTAACCAGGTACTTTTAGTTGCTTAAACCTAACCAGACTAGACAATTATTTTCATTATTTCATTATCAATTTATCTGCCAGTTGTTTTCTGATTAATTGATTGATTAATTGTTTGATTTGTTTCATTTTGAGGGAGAATGTGATATGAATACCGTTAATTCATTCCTACAATGCACAGCAGACAGTGAGGCCCCAGGCCAGAACAAAGCAGCAGCAAAGAAGCTGTACAGGATGTTTGTGTCACTGGAAAGTATGTACATGAATATTCATGCACCCAGAACCTACATTAATATGAAGTGTGCTGGGAGGCAAAGAAACTGCACAAGGAGTGTGAAGTCGTGTAGGCAGCCATTTCTAAATATACATGCCATACTGTAAAATGGTGATAATAGTGGAGTCGGAGTCTGTCGACCACACGGGCTTTTCTGAGAAATGAGTTACATAAGCTACAAACATCATAAACACCATCCCCACATACAGTATGTCTCCCATGGGTGCAATGGAGCATAACGCCTTTTCAAAGCTCAGATACATTTTCTTGACGTGTGGTCAGAGAAGAAAAGAGAGAGCAGCAGGAGACAACTAAATGCTGTTTCCACTCATTCCCCCTGTAGTGTGAAAACGTGAGGTTGCCTGCAGAGTCGCTCTGTTGAAGGTGGCAGCTACTCAGTGTCTTGCTGAACGGCACTTCAGTTCAGAAATGCGATGCTTCTGGTTGTTTCTCTGGACTCTTAATATAAAACATCATGCCACATCATGTTGCCGTAATTTGATCAACAACAAGTTTGACCAAACAGACCCTGTGTGTGAAGCTGGAATAATAGTTCTGAGATGAAGCAATTAAATGTCTTTTCTGATCAACGCAGAGGACCATAGGCTGCAGACGCTTCCAGAGAAGCTGACGTCCCTACCTGATGACACTGAATATCAACTGGACATGGCCCGATTGGATCCCTGAAAACTCCTCCAGACATCCCTCCCTACTGTAGCTACGTTCTCCAGCTCTTCATGGCAGATCTCCAGGCGTTCCCAGGTTAGATGTTCTGGGTCTGCCTCTGGGTCTCCTCTCAATTGAATGTGCCTTGAATGCCCCCAAATGGAATCGTCCAGCGGGGCTGAACAACCTCTACAGGCTCCTTTCTGCGGTTCTCCTCTGAGCTCCTTCTGGATGTCTGAGCCCGTCCCCAAAGGGTGACCCCAGACACCTTGCCAAGGAAACTCATTTGGTTCACCTGTATCCAGGACGGGGCTGGGTATTGAATCCTTTTTTGGTACAAACGTGTCTTTAACACAGAGTATCAAAAACTGTCAAGTACTGACAGCAACATTGGACTTCGGCTTTTCTTGTTTAATTAACAGGGGGTCTCTTATACCTTATTCGTACTTCATTTCTCAAAATAAGGTATTTTGAGAGGTTTGAAAGGTATTTTTAATAAACGTCATTTTGGTATAGGTACCGACAACTCAGGTATCATATCGGCAGTAGTATCATAAACAATTCCCAGCCTAAATCTGTGATCTCAAATCATTTTACAAACCTACATCAGTAAAATTCAATTTTTCACAACAGTGATAGAAGGGGCAAACGTGTCTCAGTGCACTGCCTGAAATAGCTGAACAGTACTAATATAACCCCTGCAGACTGATCACCATTGAAGGATTGCTGCTTTCATAGGATCAAGCTTTGCTTGTTGTTTCACAGGCAGACTAATGAGACACCGTTTGCAAGTGTTTCAGTAAAATGACGAGGGGGCAAGGCGACGTCGCCTGTTGTTTGTCAAGCTCATGGCGGTTTGAAAATATTCTCGTTCCCTTTCCGTAGACAGGTAATTGTTGATGTGTTGAGCACAGAAATGGGTCCTACTCCTGTGTAATTCCACTGAAACTGGATCTAGATCACGGTTAGCTAAAACTCTTTATTGAAACTTGAACAAAATCAGCCCAGACAAACACAACCTGACAGAAATCCAGCATGGAGCCTAACTCACAGCAGCAGGAGATCGTTACACCTTCCCACTCACCTTCTTACTTCTCGTAGGTTCACTTCATTTACATGTTCCCACTCTCCAATGGCATACCGTTAAAGAGCCCCAGCAGGTTTCCTGTGGACTGAATCTTCCCCAGGCTGAGCTGTGGATTAATCTTTTCAGGGGCCTCGTCTAGCTGGCCAATGGGCCATTAAATTGAGAGTGAGATAAATAGAAAGATGGAGAGGAAGGAAAAGCTTCATTGTCCTCTCAGTGGGGAAGCAGCACGAACAGATTGAGTCATGTGGCCTTAGCTGTGTTATTTTATTATTTACTTATATTAGACGTTCATAAATGTATACACAGACCACACACACACACACACACACACACACACACAGTACTAACAGAAAGAAAAAAATCCCTTAAAAATGACAGCAACGAAAACGAATCACTTGGTCTCACACCCATATTTTGGTTTCATCACAGCGACCCGTGTCTTTGAATCAACCAGTTGGAAAGTGATTGTCTCTCTATGAACATGGACAGAGCCATTTTTACATAAAGCAAACCAAATAATGTTATTTTAAACTGTATTAGCATAAAGCAGCAACAGTCTTTGTCACACTGACCAACAGCCGAAGACACTAAAGAGACTTTAGCTTTCTAGCTCATGTCTCCTCCTTATCTACAAACACGTGTCTTATGTCTCAGCTCGATGAACCTGATTAACAGTGCACTGTTCAGTTTGCTAATTAGCTCGTCAGCTGTGGCACATTGAACAGCTTAAAAACTTTCCTGCAAATGTCAACATCAGCCTAGAGCTGAGATGCTGAATGATTTGGTCTTTATTCGTTTACACCACTGCTAAGAAAACACTGTCTGTCTGTCTTTGGCTTGTAAGCCTCCGTTAGCAGTGCAAGTTTGTTAACACTGTATCTCTGTGCTCCTTTTGGCTCAGCTGTCAATCAAACACATACACCGGCCCGCCCACTCAGAGGCTTGGAGGCTAAAGAAGCCTTTCCAAAATTTCGGGAAAGACTTATTATACGTTCAGTAATCAACAATCAAAAAATCTACAATAAATCAGAACTTCTAACATTTTTTACTTTAAATATCGATGACTTTTGAGATTTCAGGTGGACCTGAAAACATTAATAAAGGCAGGCTCTGCTTCGCTCACTGAGTTGTTGAACCTCTTCGTATTGCTCGCTGTCCTTTCTCTCACCACATCAGCTCGCCGGCTAATTTCTCTCCTGTAGTGGCTACTGAATGTAATTACCCCTTCAGTGTAGATTAGACCAAGTGCTCCCTCTGCCTCCGTCCATCTCTAACCTTGAGGATCAGAGGAGCGCTGGGCGTCCTCCCTCCCGGCTCTCTGGCTCTCATTAGCTAATTGAAATGGCTCTGGCTGGGAATGGGAGCAATATGTCGGTTTAACGAGGGAGCCGTTTAGAAGATGGTTTGGGAGGCAGAGACTGTCTTTCGGAGGAACCACGTCGACTGTAAAAATGATAGGAAACACATTTCAGATGCAGCCGATGACATTCACACTTCTTATAAAAGGGATAAAGCCAGACCCTAATCCCTTATCTTTACCTAATCTTTCTTGGCTTAAAGTCCATTCAAAGGGGAGATAGTGAACTTCAATGCACACAATGCCAGATAAATCCTCTATGTAAGGTTTTGCTCACCTTTAAATCCTGGATTATTTATCCAGCAGCTGAATATGAACTTTAAACTTGTTTACAAGTAATCTAAATGTCTCACAACAGAACAGCTTCCCATCATTTTGCTTACATAGCATCTAATGCGGAGTGGAATAATGTGGAAGTATTTATTCCTACGAGACATATTTTAACCTGACCATTAACCGCTAAACGTCAAAGGCCAGACATTAAGTCCAACATTAACCCCGAACTTAACCTCTATTGTTCCCCAGATGTGACTGCGCCACGCTCCATTGTAGATGGAACTAATTAAAATTGCTTGGTTGTTTTGCCAACATTTTTGTGTTTTACGAGCATGCTGAATCGATGTTTGTAGCTCATTAATAATCAATGTGTTTACAGACACTTCTCGTCAATTACAGAACACAGCAAACCATCCCATCTTTATTTCCTGAACAGTGTATATTAGCAGAAGGGAAAACAGCAACAAAGAGTCTTAAATAATGTAGAGAAACCACGGAAAAATGGTCAAAACAACACACAAGTTCGTACAGCTTTTTAAAGCTTGAAGTAAAATTTAAGCACCTTTGAAGCACTTTCAAGGTACCTTATCCAAACATTTCCAGACTCCCTGAACACAAAATGTTGAGAATTAAAGAAATAGCAGATGGTGAAACAATCTCACAGCAGAGGTCCAGATGTCATGGACTTGTAGATGTTCACATTTTTTGTTGTCATGATTAAAAGAAACCAACGTTAACAATGTTAATGTGACAAGATGTCAAAGCCAGAGACCCTGACCTGTCCCCTGAGAGGTTTTATCATCACGATACTTCTTCCTCTGCTTCTGAGAGACAACAGTACATTGCTCAGCAATGATGATCATTACAGTCCAGACCTGCATGCATCGGAGTAGGCCTGCGACGAATGATTATTTTGCCTTTATCATTTAAAGTCGATTAAATTGCTTGTTTTGTCTGACCAGCAGTCCAAAACCAAAGGAGATTCAAATGATATAAAACAGAGAGGTTTTCTGGGAACGTCCAACTGGTAGGAGACCCTGGGGTAGACCCAGAACAGGCTGGAGGGATTATATATGTCATCTGGCTTGGGGAACGTCTCGGGATCCCCCAGGAGGAGCTGGAAAATGTTGCTGGGGAGAGGGATGTCTGGACTACCCTGCTTAGCCTGCTGCCACCGCGACCAGGCCCAGGATAAGAGGCAGAAAACGGATGGATGGGTAACTGATTATTGTTTCAGCACAACATTGGTAGAAATATCCAGCATACAAATAAAGTGCACCGGAAAGTTTTGTGATGGGTGCGGTGGACGCCGTCCCACCACAGACCTCTAGAACACGCAGATCTTCGTTGGCTCTGACTGCTAGAAAAGACTTGACCACAATGTGAATGAAATCTGACCGGTGTGTGTGTGTTTGTTGGTGTGTGTTACACTGCCATGCTCACTGAGACAACAGACACTGGGAGATTGAATGAGGGAGAGCTGGAGGAAAAGCAATTAAAGCATCATCTCTCATCCTCGCTGCTCACCTGGTCTCACGAGACGGAGCGAGCACACACACACACACACACACACACACACTGATGAGCTGATTAGGGGAGTCAGACAGGTTTATTAGGTCTGTGCGGATGAATGTGTGTCTGTCAGTGGTCACTGTCAGACGGCCGGCACACAGCGAGCAGCACAGCTGGGTCATCGTGTTTATAATTAAGATAAGACTAAGAGGCCGCTGCTATCGCTCCTTTCCCTTCCATTCCCTCTCCCCTCCTCCCTCATCCTCCTCTCTTTGTCTGCTCCTTCTTCTTCTCCTCCTTCCCTCCCAGTTTTCCCATTTCTCCCAGTCTTCTCCTATCGCCCCTCACCTTCCTCTCAGTGCAGGAGGCTGGTGGTGACTAGTTACAGGTTACCTCAGACAGGTTACAGCCATCCGCTCCCTCTCAGAGAACCTGAGTGAAAACTGAGAAAATTTCCCTCTAGAGAGGGAAAGAAAGCTGGTTGTGATTGTGGTCCTTACAAAAGAGGAAAGAAAGAGACTATGAGAGAAATACAGAAAGAAAGACCAAAAAAATAGAAAGACAAAGAAACAAAAATGGAAAGATAAGAAAGAAGGAAAGAGATACAAATAAATAAAGAAAAACAAAAAGAAATAAAAATAATTGAAAGCAATAGTCAGAAAGACAAAGAAACAAAGAATGACAGATAGAAATGAAGGAAAAAGACAAAAAAGAAAGAGTAATGGAAACAAAAAGAAAGATGAAGACAAACAAACAAAAAGGGACAAATGAAAAAAAAAGCACAAATTACAGAAAGAGAAAATACAGACAAAAATAACAAAATAAACAGAAAGACAAAGACAATAAAGGAAAGAAAGAAAGAAAGCTCCTTTTCATGCAGGTTAACAGCAGCTGCACAGTGATATTAGCTGCTGTATGGGAGACAATAAGAACAAAGGACTGTGAGAATGTGAGCAGCTCTATAAGCGGTGCTGTGGTGGTATTTGAGGAGGTGGTCCTCCATCCTGAGCCAAGGGAGATTGCACCGTGTGTTATATCTAAATGGTAATCTTAATAGTGTCTTCAAAATGCAGAACGCCTCAGTGATGGCACTTAAACCTGCATAAACCATTAGTTTTGATATTGAAATAGAATAAAATAACTGTGTGTAATGTGAAATTGTTTTAGCCTACACTTTTAGCCTCATTTTGGGTCACTGTTTAGTTTGACTCTTGATGAGTTTAAACCTCACTTATATTATACAGACAAAAGACAAAGTTATCGACTAGTTAGTGAAGAAAATAATGTTATAAACTGAACTGTCTGTGTGATTGTTTTCCAACATTTTAGGCAGATAAGTGTTGTGTTTCTACTGTGTTTGCAGCATTTCTGCCCCCTCGTGTTGAAATCAAATCGCACAATGCAGCTTTAAAATAACCTGTACATTATTCTGCATATCATACACGATTAAACACACTTTCCTACAACATGCACAGTCTGTGGTAATGAGCATTTCAAGTTTCAAGTGCAAAACATGCTAGCGGCACTGTGAGGCTGTACTTAGGCACAGCGGTGTTTCAGCAAAATGCTAATGTCAGAATGCTAACATGCTCACAATGGCAATGCTAACATGCTGATGTTCAGCAGGTTTACTGTTTACCATCTTAGTTTAGCATGTTAGCATGCTAACATATGTAAATTAGCACTACACACAAAGAACAGCTGAGGCTGAAATGTCATTAGTTTTGCAGATATTTGGTCAAAACGTTCCTATTTTACTCAGCCTACTCCACCCAGTAATGGCTAAAAACGTATCTTCTTAACTTAGCCTTCAATTTTAAATTTGTATTTTAATTGATTTAAATTGAATTTAATTATGCATCTGAATGTCATCTTTTTATTCTTACTTCATTTAAACTGTACTTGTTTACTTTGAAATCTAGTATCTTACCTGCTACCTGTATTTTTGCACTTTTAGTAAATCTTTTTACCTTGTTGTATTTTTATTACCCTGTAAAGCACATTGAATTGCCCTGGTGTATGAAATTTGCCTTGCCGTGAACCAAAGTATTGACTGAAATTCTGGTGGTGGCACTAGAGGAAAAGTGAGAAGATCAACGGTGTGATTACAAATCATCCCGAGGGGAACATGAATGTCTGAACCAAATTTCATGACAATCCATCCAGTAGATGTTGAGATATGTCACTCTAAAACCACAAATGTTGACCACATAGTGGCGCTACAAGAAAAGTCAGGGGATCATCAGTCAGTAGGATTTATCCTCTGTCTGGACCAAAGTGGTGGATCAACTGACCCAAAGACTGACATTACCACCCATAGAGCCACACAAAAGAACACAACAAAACCAGCAAATCAGATCTTTGATAGCCGGCTGTGTCCTGTACAAATAGATTTTCTCATTGGGATTTTGGTGGAATCAGACCAGCACAAAGACCTGAAACTTGGGGCATTTGCTCTGTTCCAAATCAGTTGATGAGTTGGTAAACTTGAAGCGATTTCCCCTTGGTTTGGTTTCTTTTCACACAGAGGAAAAATCCAAGCAAACTAAAATGCATCACTACAAACCACAGAGAACGTTCACTCCGCTTATTGGTCAGATGTCTCTGGCGATGTTACACACTCCGGTACAGTAGGTGGCAGCATGCACCATTGACGTTGGTTTGTAGTTCGCCAGTAAAACCAAAGAAGAAGAAGAAAGTAAATACAGTGTTGTGAACTAGTGCGTATTTCTGTGACAGAAACATTGCTGGTTCGTTCTCCGGCTAGCTGCTGCTACTAGAAACAGGTTTGCGGGCTCTGCCGCATCCCAGAATGCAAAGCACACTTGACTACAGGAGCCGTTTAGCTCATACTTGTAAGTACACCGTATAGTTGGGTCGGATCAAGGTCGGATCAGTTTCCCACAAATGAACCACTCCAGAGTTTGTTTGGAACCGGACCGAGACCACCTCTTCTAAAGGGTCTCGGTACGGTTGTTTTGGTCCGCACCCGAGTGCGATTACTGTGTTCACACCTGCACAAACGAACCGCACAAAATGGGCAAACGCACCAGGGTTTTAACCGAACCAAACAGGTTAGGTGTGAAAACGCCCTTAAAGACGAAGGAATATTCCAGCAAATCTATTTCACATGCGACTGATAACATTTAGACTATCTTGACTGATAAACCCTAATTCTGTCTATTTTTCCAGCCCAGTGGACACAGTCAATACATAATGCCAAATAAATCCTGTGTATTTCTTCACCCTTTCAACCTGAACTCTTTGTCTGGTTAACAGGCAGGAATAAACTTTAAAACGTGTCAGATTCCTTCACAAGAAGTGAATGAGTTTGAGAGCATTTTAATTACTTTATAAAAAGACACTTTTTAAATTCTTGGTGTAAATACCTGAACAACCTTTTGACGCTGTCGTATACGAGACATTCTACTTGCGGTAATTGTTGTCGTAATGACACAAAGCTTATTGTTCACACTCAAAGAGTTTTGTAAAGGATCTGTGGGATCAAAGTTACACACAACACACTCTCATTCCATCAAAGACGCCTGGCAGCGGGGGTTTTCCTCATCACCACGCAAACATGGCAGGGTTCAAACGGGTGAGACGAGTAAACGGAGCTGTTTGCCGCTGAATGGACTTCCCGGCTCGCTAATTGGCTCAACTTGTCCACGGTGAGAGCATCCAACACACATAATTACTGCCAGAGCTTTTCAACCGATGACGAAATGGAATTTATGATTGAATGTGATTATTCCCTGGAAGCTGGAAGCTCCTCAGCTATTTGACTTTGTCACTTTGCAGGGTTGTTTTGACGTGTTCGTTTTACATCCAGTGCGCGTAAATCAGCCGCCGCTCGCCTCAACAAACAAAGAGAGGTCAAAGGAGCACGAGCGCGATCTGTCTCTCTCCCGTTCATCCCTCTCGCCGCCTCTTTCTCCCTCTCTCTGCACACCTTTCAGCTGGGTGATTAATGAAACATGTAACTCATTTATAATTGCTAATGTCACTTTCCTTAAGACCTGATTTTAATGCTGACCTAGTGGAAAAGACATCTCAGTGGAAGAGAGAAAAAAAAAAGGCAGAGGGAGAAGCAGCTTGCATTACAACCTTGAAATGTCATATGTGAACGAGTGTGTGTGTGCGCCTTAATGGGGTGATGTTGGACTATTAAAACCATTAGCGCTGATCCTCCTGTCACAGGCATTCGTTCAACTGCAGCTTTTGATTCACTTCAGAGGTCTCGTACCCTCAATCTTTTTCCCTCATACTCTCATTACGTGTGTGTGTGTGTGCGTGTGTGTTGCCCTTATTTACATATGCATATTTTGCTGAACACACACGTGTTTTCAGCGGGACACTTCACACCCACACGCTGCTCAGATTTCTGCTCTGCCTTGCTGAACGGACACCCCAGGTTGGGAACCACTCATATACAGGATGAGAAAGTTCATAAAAAGCTGACATTTTTAAGAACCAAGATTTATACTGGACTTGCTTATGTCATTTTGAATGTAAAATCTAAACACTGAGTAACTCCTGCCATTAGATAAATGTAGTGGAGTAAAAACTACAATATTTTATCCCTGAGATTTACATGTTACTTCACTACATGTGAGTACAAGTAGTGAAATGCATCCCAGGTCTGCTCTGTGGTTAGGAAGTGTGGGATCCTGGTAATGGAGGCCAAAGGGGAAGAAGAAGAAGTAGAAAAAGCAACAGTGTGTGAACAGGCACTCTCCCCCCCTCCCTCCCTCTGTGTGTGTCTTTGTGTGTGTCTTTGTGTGTGTGTGTTTGTCTGGTTATTAACCTGCTGTCAGCGGAAGGTACGGGGCTCCATCCATTAACCCCGAGCACCTCTGGGCCCTTGGCCACCCTCTCCACACACACACACACCAACACACACACACCAACACACACACACAAAGACACACATACCAACACACTGACACACACAGGACCACAGTCTTGAAGTCTTGTGGTACATACGCCGCCCTGATGGAGGGCATCACTGCATTACTGAGGTCACTGTCCACCCGCTCCAACGACATCTTTAAAAAGAAGCTTCGTATTTACAACTCAGAGATAAAGAAGGCTAGACGAGCCTTTTTCTCTAACATCATCAACAAGAATATCAACAATTCTC
>LKNJ01003670.1:0-24555 GCA_002120245.1 Maccullochella peelii
GGAATATCCAAACCGAATATTGTCATATTCTGAATAATAGTGGAAAATTAGCGTACATGTGAACATAGTGTGTTAGACGATACTCTTTAAAACGTCAGTAAGTCGTCATGTTAGCTCACTGTGGCCTTAAAGCATCTGGCAGCACTCAAACCTGCTTATTGTATTTTATACCACATCTTTGCACATTTATTGTTAATTCAGTTCTTCGGCTATATAAGTTAGTAATTATATAATGTAACCTATAGAATTAGGTCTTGTTTGGTGCATCACTGACACTGCTTCACACCAGTTGGGTTCTTTTTTTTTTTTTAATCATGAACTTAATTTACTTCAATTTTTTTTTAAATATTAGGTAACGGAGCTTTAATTAAATTCCACAGAGAAAAGAAAAAGAACAGCGAGAAAATCGGACAGATTTTCCAATGACATGAATGCACTGAGAATGACAATAGCTGCGTTTCCAGCACAGGAACTTTCCCCAGGGACTAGGAACCTTTGGAGGAACTCCATGTGTTTTCATCGCAAAGACCAGGGTCTAAATTAAGTTCCGGGGACATTATTTTACCCCCCAAAAGTACATAAACTTTGGTGGGGCTTGCAGCACTGAATATTTCTGATTGGTCACTTAAAAATCTGCAGCCTCAAACCAGTTTGTTTTTGTGCTTCGACACGATAGAGTTACAGAATAAAGCATACGACGACAGACAGACTGACGACCAAGTCCAGGCCTTACTGAGCTCCTGCATGGCTATTGTTGTTGCAGTGTCTCAAATAAAGATGCCCGTCTGTCGCTTTATATGGCGTCATCGTATAATACACATATAATCGCATGCAAAAATGACCTAATGCCTCATCTTTGCGGGTCTTTAGACCGTGGTGAAAACGCAGACAACAATGGGCTGAAGGAACCTGTTAGTTCCTTGAAAAGTAGTTCCTGGGACTAAAAGTTGTACTGCTTTAATCAATAACTAATTGTGATTGTATTTTACATATTGTATTGTAAGTTTTTTAGATACATTCAAGGGAGCCATTGGTTTTCACTACTTTTTGTAAGTTATGAAAATCAACCTGCTGTGACTTGAAACTTGATTGAGATTGGTAATCCATCACGCTAAACATTCCACTGAATTGCGATTATATAAGGTTTGTACTTTTGGGGCTAATACATAGAAAACCGCCACTGAATTGTAGAATTTGGCTTTCTGCAACCTATATATGTCTTTAGAATGAGTAGTCTACCTGACACACACCATGATTTTGTGTATTTGCTGTAGCAAGTATGAATTCTTCCTCCTCTCCTCCTACTTTTCAGCTGTATAATGCGTATGCAGAGTGTCAGACGCAGCTTCAGCTTGAGAAGCAGGAGACCAGGAGAGTGAGCCGAGTTCTGGATGAGATCATCCAGGAGGTCGAGTCCAAGGCTCCTGTTCTCAAACGTCAGAGAGAGGAGTACGAGAGCATGCAGAGATCCATGGCCTCCTTGTGCAACAAGCTGGAGCAGGCTCGAACGGTCCGGGAGAAGTCCATGTTCCTTCTGTGTTTGTCAAAGTCTACATTTTAGTGTATTAAGTACACTTTTTCACCTTTTGATCCCAGATAACAACACATTGTGTTAAGGTTAACGTGCATTTTGTTAACTTTTTGTCATTAGGCCATCTACAGTTTGCAGAAAGAGAACGAGGAGGCGACGCAGCGTTGTGACAGCATGAAGAGAGACAAACAGAGGACAGAGAGACAGCTAGAGGATACATCTGCACAGGTACACGCACAGTTCTCAGTGTGATTATACAACGTGTGCAGCAGTCTGTGTAGTAGGAATAGAAACTGATTTAATTAGCCAACACAGCTGACACGTCTATTTTGATGGAATTCTTTAGCTGCAGATCATTTAACAATCACGTGAACACTGATGAAATATTCTGTCCAGGAGATAACCATGATAAAACTACAGAATAAAAGGAGACCCTCCCTGTTGAGTGGTGCAGATGCCGTCATCCTTTCGTGTGTCTCTTGTTCAGATGTGTACTCTTCTGGTGGAGCTGGAGAAAGCCAGAGGTAATCAGGTGACCAAGGACGATGGCAGCTCCGCCAACATTTCCAGCACCTCTGAGGTCATCAGTCAGCACCTTCTGTCCTTCCGCAGTGTGGAGGAGCTGCAGAGGCAGAACCAAAGCCTGCTGGGACGGCTGAGGGAGCTGGAGGAGGAAAAAGACACACAGCAGAGCCAAATAACATCTGCACGGTAATAAGTGCTCTTACTGATTGTTTACAATTATCTCTGCTGATACCTACAACTGACTCTGCTAGTTGCAGACACTTTTGCTCAAAACAACGTACAAATTGTGTACAATCCAAGCCCCAGTAGACCAAGGAGAAGCCGTCATTGGTCATTATTATTGAGGTAAATTGGATCATTTGTCTTGATTTGAAGTAATCTCCCAGCCCTGTTACACACCTACTTCCATCAATTTGTATACAAGTCAATTCAAATGTTGTCATAATGGACACATTTATAGAACCTGTCCATGCATATGTGTTTATGTTCAGTTGTGTTTTCCTGCTGTGGATGAGCAGTGAAGCTGTTTTAAATGAATTAAACATTAGCTGTGTGTCTCTGGGTCCCCTCAGTGTGTCCGAGCTGGAGGCCAGTGTGGATAAGCTTCAGAAGGAGGTGGAGCAGCTGAGAGAGCAGAGGAACCAGCAGAAACAGCTGGCTGACTCCAGCGCCAGGCAGAGAGATATGTACAAGGCCCTGTTGACACAGAGCACTGGCTTCAGCCTGCCTCCTCAAGGTGACACGGAAACACCAGCACATACGGGCCTTTACGGTGAATTAGTTTTGAACTGTCAGTGTAATGCCATTTATAGAAATAAGGTCAAGTTTTCATGTGTGTCTGCAGGTTCAGATTCTTCACCCCACTCTGCACCCGTCAGGCCCTCACTCCCAGCTACTCGCTCTACTCCTCAGAGAGCTTCTGCCACTGAGCCAGCACAGACTGCTCAGGCTAAAGCTGCTTTAAAACAGGTGCACACAAACATCTGCACACACCCACACTGAAATCTGCACATCTTTATCTTCACATGAAATGAGGGGAAAAAGAAAGCTCTTCTGAGTGGATGTGTGTCTCTCTGCATTTCCAGCTGAATGATGCGTTTACTCTGTACAAGAAGGAGAAGGCAGAGAACGACAGGATGACGAATGAAACAAACGACAGGCTGCAGAGGCAGCTGACAGAACTCGGCTCCAGCCATGCCAAGCTGACCTCTCAACTAGAGTTCAGCAACAAGAGGTCTGTTAGGTCCAGTACTGCTGCTGCACCTGCCTCATATGTCAGTTATTGGAGATGATCATTTTTATGCAGCGTGTGTCTCTGTGTGTGTCAGGTATGAGATGCTCCAGGAGACCGTGTCAGCCTACCGCAGAGAGATCTCTGCCCTACAGGAGAGGCACCAGAAAATGGCAGCAACGGCCCAACGTCACGAGCACATCATCCACACAATGAGCCAGGACCTGCGACAGGCCAATGAAAAACTGGCACTGGAAGAGGTGAGGAAGAAGAGAAATTTTTAGAATTATTAGGTTTTTTTTGTTTGGTTTTTTTTAAGACTATTTTTTTGGGCAGTTGGCCTTTATTTAACAACCAGTAGACAGAGACAGGTAACATGAGATGAGAGGGGTATGGCATGCAACAAAGACCCCCCAGCCGGGACTCGAACCGTCAACGTTGCTTTCTCAGCTGGGAAAGTAATAGGACATGAAATGTGCCATTCCAGCAGATTATCCCACAGAGCCGGCCAATCAGCACTGTTTGTTCAGTGGTCATTAGAGCTGCCTTTTTAGCACTCTGCAGTGGATACATTGATGGGCTAGTTTATTTGTAACTGAAAATCAACTCACTAATGCCTTTTCCCATATTGTAAAGTCTGTTGATAAATCCACACAGTGTGACTGCTATATAAGAATCTGTTTGGAATGTACGAGGTGAAAACCCACCACCCAGACTGATTACATCTGCCTTCCCTGTTTTGTTCCTATCCATTCATAACCATCATCTCTGTTGGTAAATGTGAAACTACCAAAATGAAATTCTGCCCTGCTTTCTTCTCTGTCTCATTATTACCTTAATATTATTGCCTAATTTGTGTATTTTGCCCTCTGTGTCTGTAGGTGCGCGTGGAGAACCTGACTAAAGAGAGAGACATGTTAAGACAAGCAGAGAGCCGACTCAGTCGAGAGAAGGAGGCCATGCTGGCTGAGCAACGGAACCAGAACCTGCTGCTCACCAACCTCAAGACGATACAGGTACCGTATCATACAACAGTGTTTTTATTCTCGGTTCAACAATTGACACCTCACTTTTCTTTTTAACTTTTTTCCCACAACATAAGCAAGATGTATTCTTTTATTCAGTAAGGTTATAGGCTGCAAGTGCCCTGCTGTAATGCAATAACATTATAGTAATATAATGAAATCTTCCTGTTAAATGGCACAAAGTGTCACAAAGTTGCTATTTTTCATTGACATTACATATTGCCTACCCAAATAAATACTGTAAGTGAATCCATATGTAATAAATAGGGGTGTCCCCGACTAAGAATTTACATAGTCGAATCTGATTGGTCAAGTCTTGCCTTTCCTCGACTGATCGTTGAATCTTTAGTAATTTACTGTATTTTAATTTAATAAAGCTTTTAATAATCGACATGCTCGTGGAACATGCGTGGAAGAGACATACTGGTTTTGAACTGCCTGTGGGATTAATGAACATTCAGAAGAACCAATTTCATTTTTTCAAATTATTTCTCGTCTCTCATTTTGGTGTAGTTGGCTATGGAGCATACAGAGACAGACACTCGCCAGCGACTGAACAACAAGATAGAGCATCTTGAGGCAGAACTGGCTTCCATGAAGACCAGGCTGGACCAGGAAGTAGCACAGAGACACACCCTTGGGCGCACCATGGACGTATGTGTAGTGTGTATATACGTTTAATGCATATGTCTTTAAATAGGTGTTGTCGGACACAGCATGTAATTTTGTCTCGTTACTCCCTCTGTTATCTCCACCGCCTGGGCAGGCTCAGTTATTAGAAGCTAAGAAACAGCTAGAGACCCAGAACACCTTGCAGCAGAAGACCAGGGACTTGTTGCATAGCTCTGAAAAGCAGGTGGAAGCTCTGAAGGCCCAGCTGGCTTCTGCTGCATCCTCTGAGGCTGGTCCCACCTCCAGCAACACGACCGCCCCAGCTACCAGAGCTTCAGGCCTCAGAGCACCACTAAGAGGTAAACAGCACATTTTCACATTATTGTTGAGGGAGGAGGTTGATAATGATCTAATGCTGATAGTGCCACAGTGAGCGTTTACAGCTCTCTTTTTTTCTTCCCTTGTCTCTGTATACCCTCAGTACGCTCTCCAGTGCCAGCAGCCTCCCAGCAGCCCAGCCAATCAGAGCAGGAGCTTGCAGAGGTGAAAGGTCTCCTGCGTACTGCTGAGGAACAGAAGGGCGAACTAGCAGAGCAGCTAAAGAATGCTAATGCTACTGTGGAGCAGTACAGGGCAGTGGTATTGACTCTGGAAGACAGTCTGAAGAAAGAAAAGGAGGTATTTATTGTTCTTAGTACAGAGTAACACCATACTCTGTTCTCCTCTTCCATCTTCTGTTGTTCTTTATTCACTTATACTCTTCCTCTGCCTCCACACATGTAAATTGACCCTGCTCCATTCTTTAGTCTCGCTCCCCTCTGGAGATCCGGCTGAAGGAGTCTGAGGAGGTGCAGAAGCAGCTGGAGAAGAGGCTTTTAGAGGTGGAAAACATGAAGCAGCACGTGCAAGAAGAGAGGAGGAAGGCTGTGGACGCAGTCGAAAAACAAGTAAGCCTGTTGCACCGATTTCTACAGGTGAACTTTTGTAGAAATGGGTCTGCATTTTATGATGTTGTCACCTTCTGTCTTTTATGACAGTTTTTTTGGACTTTCTTTGTCTTTCACTTGTCCGTGTGTAAGACTCCCTTTAGGTCGTGTTTCTGTTAGTTTGCACGTTAGATTTTCATTTTGCATTTAGATTTTGTCCGCAGAGGGAAGCAAAATATGATCAAGATTATAAAACACAAAATAACTAAAGCGGCCATAATTTATATTTTTATAATGACTATGTGTAATGTGAGAGGCATCGCTTGAAGTGATGATGAGTGAGAATGAGCAGCTGGCTTTACGGAGCTTCATAGTGAGTTTCAGCTCATTGTTTAGCCATCTGGTCCTATTTTTGGGGGCATTGTGTGCCCTCTGTAGATAGCACCAGTAGAGAGATGACAGGAAATGAGGGGGAGAGAGATGCAAGATACAGTAGGTCCCCAGTCGGACTCAAACTGGAGATGTTTTGGTTCATGGTCGGTGTCCCTAAGACACCTGGGCACCACAGTGAGCACTAGAGATTAAGAGACCCCTGCGTAGTCCTGGTGTGATAAATAGATTCGATGCAATATCCAAATCGCAGGAGCTGCAATTTTTTGATAAAGGTAAAATGTGTCACAACATACCATTATAAATTAAGGAAACATTACCATTCCCATTAAAATTGTGAGTCATATTGCGATCACAATGTGATTTTTATTTTTTTTTGTTTGTTTGTTGTTTTTTTCCAGCCCTAGTAGGCGATCAACAAAAAATGAATCTATTATTCAGCATACTATTACATATACTATTTTAATCAGCAGTTCATTGTTTAAGTCATTTATCAAGCAAGTTCTTCAGCACGACTCGATTCTGTAGAGGCACAATAAAACAGTTTAACTGACTATTCAGTTAAATCACCTGATAAATGAGTCAAAAAAATTGTATGATTATTTGTCAACTTAAATAGACATGACGAGCGACTTCAGTTGCACGTGATGCACTGGTGCGTTTTAGCACTGACCTATCGGCCAGTGCAATGTAGAGCTCCAAGTGTCTCTAGTTATTTCCCTGCTGTCTGTCCAGGTGTGTGAGCTGCAGCGCAGTCTGAAGGCCAGCCAGACAGAGCAACAGGAGGCGCTGGAGAGAGCTGCTGCTGCTGTTACACTGGAACAGAAGGCCATACAGGACAGCCTGCTGCAGGTTCATTAACACACACACAGTCACTCACTCACTCACACTCTTATGCTGGTTAATATCCCCAGTCCCTAGTCCCTACCTACCAGTTAGCATATGTATCTTGAATAGAATTTTTCACCTGCATTCAGAACTGAATCTGAAAGCTGTTTACCCTCTGTCCTCCTCTCAGACTAAGCTAGCTGGAGAGGCACAGGCTAAGTATGAGCGGGAGCTAATGCTTCATGCTGCTGATGTGGAGGCCCTGCAGGAGCTGAAGAAAAGAATCCAGCAAGAAGCAGTGCGGAAGAGGGAGTTAGAGGAGCAACTGAACAAGACCACCTCCCTCCTGCAGGAGAAAACTGCAGGCTGGACCACAGTGGAGAGGCAGCTGAAGGTAGGACGACTAACGCAAGAGGGAAGAAACTAGCCATCTCTGGGTCCTTTCACACAGCTTTGTATAGGTGTTTATCACCTCACGCACTTTTAATTGTTAGTAATAATACAGTAATAATTATTACTCTATCAATTCTACTTTTATTTGTTATTTATCTGGTAATGTCTCTCTTTTATGTCTTTGTAAAGCTCTGTGTAACTTGTTTTTGAAAAGTGCTATATAAATAAAGTTAGTATTATTAAGCATATATATTAAATTATTAATAAAAATGATTTCTAGTGAATGAAATTAATTAATACACTTAACTGGTTTGCCTTTTTCTGAGCACTGTTGCCTTTCAAAGGTTCCAAAGTGTCTTAAAGAGCCACTTGGGCAAACGCTGCTCTAGGAGAATGTTGTTTCTGATTGGTCCTAACAGTTTGACTCTCCTTCAGGAGGATCTGTCCAATAAGAGCCATCGCTGTGCTGAGCTTGGGAAGCAGAATGCACTCCTGCACCAACAGATGGATGAGATGGCCTCCAAGAATCAGCAGCAGCAACAACAGCAGCTGCAGCTTGACCTGTCATTGAGTGAGGAAGGGAAGACCACTGAGCAGATACTAGAAATACTCAGGTAATACTGCAACACCAAGGATGGCTGTGTGTTTTCATTAATACTTGTGAGAAGGTCTTGAGAGTGTTAACATGGAAAACACTGAGTTTTGTGGAAATGGAGGGAAAAGTCCAATCTTATTCTCTCATTGCAGTTTCCATTTATCAGCTTTGTGTGTGTGTTGTAGGTTTGTGCGGCGTGAGAAGGAGATCGCTATGGCTCGATGCGAGGCGTCTGAGGGAGAAGCTCTTCGCCACAAACAGCGAGTGGAACACCAAGACAGAGAACTGAAGGAGCTTCAGGAAGCTCTGAATGCTGAGAGGGAGAAAATGCAGGTACAAAGTGAAGTGATGGAAGACTGGCGCTGGATCACAAAACACAGGGAATTGTGGCGTGTAAATGATGAGAACGACATGAAACAGCATCAAAATCATCCCTGCATCTGAAGTAAAAGTGGGAACCTGAGAACTTGTAGCTACTCTGAAGTTAGCTGGTAGATAATGTGGGATGTTGAGCAGCGCAGATTCGCTGTTTTTAGAGAAAACGAGCGTGAATTCTCAATAGCTGCTACCACGTACACGCATTCATGCGCACACTCACACAACACCACAAACACTTGACCTCCATGGCAAATTTTAGCCTTCCAGAAAGAAAGGTGCGGTTGCTATAGGGTGGGCACAGCTTTGTGGACCAGTTAACTGATGGGCCAACAGAACGAGATACAGAGCTGCTGGTCGCAGCTAAAAATGTTACAGTCCTCATCACATGTATTTATAAACTTCCTTATGAAAGGTGACGTGGCAAAATGATGTGTAAGTCTACCTATCTGTGTGCGTGTGTGTGACTTTGGTGAAGTTTGGTCATGTTACGTGAATCCGTTTAGAAGTTATGCATTTTTTGTTATAGACCACTCCCACTGCCACACCCACTTTTAAGCCAATTGACATGAACACACACACACACACACACTTGACCTTCATGCCAAATTTCAGCCTTCTAGGGCAAAAACTGTGGCTGCCAAACGGTGGGGAACTTTTTGTGGACCAACCGACAGATAGAGCTGCTGGTCGCAGCTAAACATGTATATGAAATATGCAATGACGGCTTTGAACAACTACTTACTACCGTCCCTGTTCCATTGCAAGTGAAGGCAGTGTATGATATGAGACATAAAAAATAACAGCACAGTGAATGAATGTGGTTCCTCACCTGAAATGGTTCCAAAAATATTTTTAATCTAAGATTTCTGAGTGTTTGATTGATTTGCTGTAGGACTAGAGAACATGTACTTTCCCAGGCTGTGAGTGAGAGCCTTCAGCAGGGTAGTCAACTACAACTTTGACAAATGAATAATGCTTACTTGAGGCTAAAAGGAACTAAAGTGGCCTGAGAGAATACTGTTTATTCTAATGAGTCTGTTTGCCGTCCTTCCCTGTTACTCAGGCTACATCGAAGACTCTGGCCCAGCAGGAGGAACAGCTGAAGAAGATGGAGACCATCAGTGCTCTCCAAGAAGCCAACAGGATGATTAAAATGGACAGAGATAAACTGGACCAAGAGCTGCAGCAAGCTCAGGCTAAAGTGAGATTCAAGTGTTGCATGTTGTGGTTTGTTACCTGTGGTTGGTTTTATTTTTTATTAGTGGCTGCAATCAGAGAGTCAAGTCATGTTTTTCAGTTTAATTTGGTCCCTGAACCTCTGTCTGGCCAAAGTCTCATCAGGGAGCATAAAGGTCTCCCCATATTAGGTACTTTTCTAAGCTTTGAATAGCAAACTTGAAAGACATATTCACAAGCAAATCTTTTATCTATATTGCATAGCATAAAGCATGTGTTTGCCACGCAGCCTGCAAACTTGTGCTAAATTTGTATATGTAGGTAACTTTTAGGTAAATGTGCAAAACAAGCTATAGTTACCATCCAATTCTGAAAACATTTGAGGAACATCATACCTACTGTTATGGGGTGGCACTAATAGGATATTTAGTTTAGAATCTCTTAACACTGATCTGCAAACAGGTGATAACTGCCCAGTGCAGTTTACCGCTCTAAAGGCATCCCTACTCCATATTTCATGTTTGTTTTTACATTAAAACTCCACTCCAGAGCTGTCTTGTATTTACGTATGTATGTATAAAAGGTTTGTTGGACAAAAACAGAATGTGTCAATAGGGGAGGGAGTTCCTCAGTAACCTGAAGCTTATCTACCACCTCTACCAGTTAGCTCTGAGTGAAACTTGGGTAAAGCTCATAATATCTCTTCCTCTGTCAGGTTACAAAGCTCCAGTCAGACATCAGCCCCCTACATCACTCTTTGTCTCAGCTGTCAGAGAAAAATGGCGCCCTGCAGGCTGATAAGAGGATACTGGAGGAAGACCTGAAACGCTGGCGGGCCAAAGCACAGGTAACTGCAGTCTCTCTCTCATTCTTATTGCAGCTACACTATGTTTTTTTCATATTGCACATATTATGTTCTGCAGTTTATTGCACAATCTTTATGTACTGTCCATATATTTTCATTAACTGCTTTATTATTTTACTTGTATTAATATATACCTAACATTCTAGTGTTTTGTCACTGTTATATTTAATACAGCTCATGTTTTCCCTTTTATCTTCAGATTTCTACACGTTACTGTATTAGTTTCACTTAAACTTGACTGACTGTCCCCCTACAGCAGCTGGTTAGCCAACAGAAAGACGGTGATGTTGAGGAGCGACAGAAAATGACCACTGAGAGAGACGCTCAGCAGAGACGCATCACACAGCTAGCTGAAGAGACGGCCAAGCTAAAGACTGAACTGGCAAGGTAGAACATCCACTCAGACAACACACACACACACACACACACACACACCATCAGGCTGGATGCAACAAACAGCTTCCAATAATCTCTGCCAAAATATTGAATAACCCAGATTTTACCAAACTATTAAGTGAAACTTTAGATATTGGTTAAAAGTAACTTGAATCCAGAGACTGGCTGTTAATGATATTTTCTATGTACCGTAGGTCTCGTTTCTGTAGTAAATGTCCTGTGGTTTGTGATTTGACCATTTTGACAGTTAAAATGACCAGAGCAGAACTTCCAGCAGCTATTATGCTCAGTGGCAGATTGATCGATGCTTCCCTAAAAATAACCTGGCTGAGATTCTTGTTATGTTTGCATCAGATCCAGTGCCAGCAGTAACTCTGCTCAGTCTCAGCTGCAAGCCCTCAGAGACTCTGTGGCCCGTCTGACGTTGGAGAGAGACACTGCGAAGAAAGACCTGGAAACAAAAAACAACGACATTCTGGAGAAGAACAAGACCATCACCCAAGTGAAGAAGATCGGACGACGCTACAAGACCCAGTATGAGGAGCTCAAAGCCCAGCATGACAAGGTAGACTGCAGTTGTGGAATTAGTTCAGGTTAAATGCTGCAGCAGACAACCAGTTTAATATGGATGAAAACTGAAATTGTGACTCGTGTGTGTAATGTTTGCCAGCTGGTTGAGGAAACAGCTGTTAAAGCAGGAAGTGAGGTGGGTCCGAGCCAGGAGGTGCAGCAGGAGCTGACTAAAGCCCAGGAAGAGCTCAACAAGGCCAGAGAGGAGCTGAACACACTGAAAGAGGAGGTGCAGAAAAAACAGGAGGAGGTGAGCGGGAAGACATGTTAAGCCTTTATTAACCCAAAATACAATGAGAGAGCACCACCATTTTGTTTAAGACACAATAACATGCTTTACAAACAGTACATATAGTTCCACATGTTCACAGTCTGTGGCTTCCCAGTGTTGCACTTTTCCCACCAAATATGCTTTTACCACAGTTGCCAGATGGAACAGTTTGCAATGGAGACCTTTCATAAAATGTTTGACATCACTATTTGTCCTTGACGTTAACGTAGAACAACAACCCAGTTGAAATGTGTTCATATGCAGTATAAGAAATATACAGTGCAAACAAAAGATACATAACTGATTTATTTATTCAATATTGTAAACAGGTCACATGAAAGTAAGATAATGCTTTTCCAGTGTTTCACTTGCTTAGCCATTGTATAGAAGTGGGCACTCCCCTGTGTTACCAGTTACCAATGTTTACAGGTGGCTGTGTTGGGAGAACAGACAATAATAAACATTTGGGAGCAGGCCTCTGTTTCATATTAAGATTTTTAGAAGGTCTTCGAGACCTTCGCCACACTATCTCAGCTAAGTAGCTACAATGAGCAACTGACTATATGCCTGCGACATTTAACAATGACGCGTTGCAAATGAAAACGTGTTACATTAATGGTCATACACAGATAGAGGATTAGTGTAAAGAAACACTGAACAAGGTCATCTACTTCCTTGTTTTATTCCTGTTGGCATGGGTTTCTTTTTAACTATGATCCAACAGCTGCAAGTTAATGTAGTCTGAACAGGTGGGCAACAGGACTGCTAACACTGACATTAGAGACCATCTGTCTGGAGCCAGAAGTGATAGCCAACCAAAGCCATGACAATATGCTGCACTGACTTACTTCTGCTGGATTCTGCTGCCAAGTACAGCTGGGAGGAATGATGGGAGCATGGACTGTAATATTAAGCAAAAGAAAGACCAGCTGTCTGCACATAGCCCTTTTGCAAAAATGTGCACCCTGTACCATCATCAGGATATAATCCAGAAACCCACACATCAGTAGTCACAGAATGATGGAGCCATTTTTTGTTTTGCTTTGTCAAAGTACAGGAAAGACCCCTTTACTTTGTGCAATTCTGGGCTGTCTGAGACATAAGTTGGCAGTCGTTACAGAAACGTGGTCAAAACTGTGGTCCTAGATCGCTCTGTGAGACACCTACAACATCCACCTGAGCTTTGGCGACCAAAGACAGTCTGCTTAAAAATTCTAACAGTGTCAAAAATGTAGGACCAAATTCGCATACATCTACAAAACTTGTTTTACTGTTTTGCTGCATTTCCAAAGCATGAGAGCGTTACAGACGGGTGATGCAAGATGATGACGTGCCTCTGCTCTCATATACTTTTTCTATTTTCATCTTAGTGATATGATTTACCACACATTCATCTCACAATCTGATGTGCCTAAAATTGATATGTACGTACACTCTGACACATAATGCCAAGATTGTAGTGGACTCATCTCGCACAGTGTGACATACAATTAACTTACACAATTGTTGTTGTTGCACAGTCTAAAGGTGCTTCAAGTCATCAGAAAAGTCACTTAGTAATGTGTTCTTATCTTTACATTACATTAAATTTATTTAGCTGACACTTTTATCCAGAGCAACTTACAATAAGTGCTGTCAACCATGTGGATCATGCAAGTATATCACCTTCATCAGATATGTTGAACTACTTCATGCGCTACATTTACAAACAATAAGATGGAGAAAGGGTTTTGTTGTTTTTTTAATTGGCCATGGTGCAGTCTGAAGAGATGAGAAGATGTGTAGAGTTTCTGCTGTCTTGATGTCAAGCAAACAGTTGGGATTTTGTTGAGCGGTAGCTGTGCCCCCCTCGTAGTAAGGGAGTTGTAAGCAAGCTGGCAATAGCAGAGCATAGTGGGCGGGCTGGGGTGTATGGTTTGACCATGTCCTGGATGTAGGATGGGCCTGAGCCATTCGCAGCATGATAGGCAAGTACCATTGTCTTGATTTGTATTCGAGCAGCCACTGGTAGCTGGTGTGGAGGAGCGTTGTAGTGTGGGAAAACGTGGCTAGGTTGAAAACCAGCTGTGCTGCTGCATTCTGGATGAGCTGCAGAGGTCGGATGGCACATGCAGGCAGACCAGCCAGGAGCGAGTTGCAGTAGTCTAGGCTCGAGATGACAAGAGCCTGGACCAGAACCTGTGCCGCCTCCTGGGTGAGGAACGGATGTATCCTCCTAATGTGTTGGAGGACGCATCTGCAGGAGCGGGTTGTCGCAGCAATGACAGTTGGTCATGCAGTGTCGCATCCAGGTTCCGAGCCGGGGACACGACATTGAGTTCTCAATGGTAATGGAGAGGTCGTGGACGGGGGATGCCTTCCCTGGAAGGAGTAGCTCAGTCTTGTCGAGGTTGAGCTTACGGTGGTGTGCAGACTTCCACTGAGAGATGTCAGAGATATGCAGAGTTTCCTGCTGCCGCCTGGGTTTCAGAATTGGTTGAGTGTCATTGCATAGCTGTTAGGAAATCCATGTGAGAGAATAACAGAGCCGAGTGACTTGGTGTAAAGAGACCCAGAACCGAACCCTGAGGGACCCCAGTGGTGAGGCTAAAAGGTTCATACACAGATTCTTTCCCATGTTGCCCTGTAAGTGCGGTCCTTGAGGTAGGATGTGAACAGGGAGAGTGCAGTCTCCCAGTTCTTGGAGGGTGGAGAGGAGGATCTTGTGGTCAAACGCTGCTGAAAGGTCCAGCAGGATGATGACGGAGAGGGAGCCTGCTCTAGCAATGTGGAGTTCCTCTGTGAGGGCAGTCTCTTTGAACCTAGACTGGTGGGGATCGAGAACGTTGTTCTGGTGGAGGTAATGCAGAAAGTTGAGTGAAGACAAGCGAACAAAGTGTTTTAGAAAGAAATGGAAGAAGAGAGACAGCTCTTTAATTCCTCACATCAGTTATCTAATCATAAAATTATGCAAAACCAAATTATAGGACACATAAGAACACATAACTCAGGATTTTGTAAGGCTAGAATATGTCAATTACACATACATGGATCTGGTCCCTTTTAAACCAGACTCTCGGAAAGCATCAGGAGCTTTATTTTATTTTTCCCCAAGCAGGCCCAGAAGTCCCAGCAGGTGCTGGAGGAGGCCCAGAAGGAAAACCAGCAGAACAAGGAAAAGTTCCAGG
This sequence comes from Maccullochella peelii, assembly GCA_002120245.1. Lineage (NCBI taxonomy): Eukaryota > Metazoa > Chordata > Actinopteri > Centrarchiformes > Percichthyidae > Maccullochella > Maccullochella peelii. The sequence goes on from LKNJ01003670.1 coordinate 14,880, forward strand.
AGGTCCAGAACCAGTTGAAACAGGTACTGTAGCAGATTCAAGTTAATCTAAGCTACGACTAAGTCTTTGTTTGATCCAGCCAGGAGTATATGTTAATTGCTGTTAATTCCTTTAGAGAGGATTAGATGGTAAGAACACCAATTTGGAATGTACATTTAGGTAGCTCTACATGTTGAATCATTTAGTGAGGAAAATACGTTAGAAAGACCGGAATCACTGGCTCAATTGTCACCTCTTTGCTTCTCTAGGTCCAGTCCCAGTTGTCTCAGACCCAGACTCAACTGCAACAGAATCAGAACCAGCTGAACCAGAGTCAGAAAGAGCTTCAACAAGCCAAGACCCACACCCAGCAGGTAAGAAGTACTGCCGAGAACATTAACATGAGATTGTCATTACTTCTGTCATTTTGTGATGACAGTTCCTAGATTTATAGTTAACATTGTATTTATTTGTAATGTTGATCCTCATTGGCATGAATGTCACTATAAACCCAGGACCAAAAGAAATTCAACATCCGACAGCGGACTGACATTACCAGCCTAACCTCCTCCTTTTTAATTTTAAAGGTGCAGAACCAGTTAAAATCAGCTCAGTCTCAAGCTCAGGCCCGTCAGAACCAGATTCAGCAAATCCAGAGGGAGCTCCAGCAGGCTAAAGAAGCCCTTCAGCAGAACCTCACTAATCAGAAAGAGCTACAGCAGACCCACCAAAACAGTCAACAGAGCCACAACCAGGAAGTCAGCAACCTCAAGACTGCTCTCAGCCAAGCAGAGAGCAAGGTGAGGAGCCTTCTTTCTCTTTACTGTGTAGCTTTTGTATTGTTTTTAAAACATACCTATATTTATGAATCTACTTACTTACATTTGGATAACATTTATAGTTGTCTCATACAGAACGGTCAGACAGTATAGGAGGCATTGTTTTAGATTTTAATGTAATGTTAACAGAATACAGCAGGTGGGGTACAGCATCCATCAGTACAAGTTAAAAATCAAACACATCTAATATTTTCAAATTATGTTTATGCAAAAACTGTCACTAGTACAAAAAATGACATTTTAACGGCAGTGACAGCTCTGCAAAAGTCCCAAGCATACCAGCAGATGTCGTTACCTTGATATTTGTTCTTTAAAAACAAATGAAAGTGCACAAATTCTGCATAATGGTTGCATTTCTTTCTGCACATTTTACAAGTGCTTGTTTAAGTCATAATGCTTATACTGCACTACTAAGTGTACACACTATGTGTTTCTGATGCTCTGTGGTATCAGAAAAGAAAAACTTCTAACTTTCTAACTTTTCAAATGGTTGCTGTTGTATTAAAACATGGGTTTTTTGTGTGCAAACTAATAAGTAGTGTTTCTGTACCTACCTCCTAACAGGTGACTGAGCTTCAAGGCCACTTGGACAGCCTGCAGAAGGTTGGGAAAAGCTTTACACTGATCTTTCTTTTTCTTTTTTTACTAGAAGTATGGTGTTAATAAACCAGTACTGCAGCATTTAACGTCTTTCTGTATGAATGATCTGCGTCATGCTTTCTTTCTTTTTAAATGTCTCACTTGCACACTGTCTGCCCCACCTAATTGTTCCTCAGATGGTTGTTGAGCGTGAAGCAGACAACAAGCGTCTGCAGGAGCAGCTAACTGAAGCTAACCAGGCTCATGAAGTTAGCCGAGCAACACAGGCCAACCATAACCAGAGTTCCCAGTCCATCCAGGCCAGTGATGCTAATGTTGCTAGTGATGCTAACCAGGCGCTACAAGAGGAGCTGGCAAAACTCAGACAAGAGGTACCTCCAGATGCTGCTTTCCCAAAAACATTTTGAATCAAACTCTATCGATTCTCTATTGATACCCATACATTCTCTCTAATTAACAGTACATGTTTAGCTTGGTTTGGCTTTTACCCACTGACATGAACTGTATCCTAAAATGGAAGCAAAGTGTTCTGTGGTTTAGGATGTTTACATAGACTCAATTTAAAGTGGCAGTGTTTATTTCAGTTTATTTATATAGCACCATATCATAACAAAGTTATCTCAGGGCACTTGACACAGTGAAGAATAAAACAGCAGTTATATCATTTTCCTTTTATTTAAACCAGGTTAAGGTTAGTTGGTTAATTCATTAGGAGTTCGACAGAAAACGAATCGACAACTATTTTGATAATCGACTAATTGTTAAGTTATTTTTCAAGCAAAATTCCAAAAATGTGATTGTTCCCGTAAAAATATGCCACTTTTCTTGGTCGTGCATTCTTGCTTTATATATAAAAGCCACCCCATGGGAACATCTGTGCACATACAGTGATGACCGCTTGGCAGTAGCATACAGAGTACAGTGGTGTACAAGATAGCCACAGGTAGTAGTAAAATGTACAGCACAGTGGTATTGATGGTGAGTCTTTGCCACTGGAAAAAAGCATGGTTTGAGATTTTAACGCATTTAACACCAACTGAAGTTGTAGGGCTGGGACAATATGGTTCTCTCCCGATTCAATGCTATCCCGAGACTTGGGTGCTGATTCAATATGTAGTGCAATTCTACAAGTACTGCGATTCGATATTATGATTTATTGCAATTTTTGTTAGCTTTTTTTTACCGTGGGACAAAGTTGAAACTTCTAGAGACTCTATATCATGAGTCATATTTCAATGCACATCACATGTCAGTCAGTCTTTTATTTCAGCAGCATCATTGCTATACTGCATAGAAAAGTGGTAAAAGAAAAAATATTAATATATTAAATATATAATTTATTTTATAATTATATTTTATTAATATATAATAAAATAATAGTGATTCAGGAATCAAAAATGTATTAAAAAAAAAATAATAATAAAAAAAGAATCGCAATACTTAAAGGAATAGATTTTTCCCCCACCCCCTTAAGTTGGGTCAAACAGGACTGAAGTTGACTGAAGGCAGACTACAGGATTTGAAGGGTTTGTACTTCTGATGGGGAAGAGGAAGATAACGGCATCATCAGCATAAACATGGTACAATGCATTTGATAAGTTGTCAAAAAGATGATTTACATTTATGGAAAATGCATAGAACCCTGGGGCACGGCGTTTAATACAGGGAGATGGAGAAGAAGACCCAAACTGTACACAATGAGTTCTAGCTGACAAATCATTTGTAGTAAACCATTTTACAGCTTGCCTAGATGAGCCAATACTGTGGAGTCTATTAACAAAGGTGACATGGTCAACTGTGTCAGAAGCATTGGACAAATACAAAGAGCTGCACAGTATTTTCTGTGTTCTTAATACTGTCATTCACCACTCTAAGAGAAGCAGTTCTAGTGTTGTCTTGTGTTGTTTCCCTACAGCAGTCTGAGAGCAAGAACCGAGAGGAGCAGCTCAGACAGCAGATGGCTGAAAAAGAGGAAAAGACAAAGAAGGTCTACATGGGAGCCAAGACCAAAATCAACCAACTAAACAGTAAGTTCCACAAGCTCTTATGCACACAGACTCGAAGTTGAAGACTGTTGACAAAGTGCAACTAAACAAAGAAGCTAATCAGTTTCATTACTTTAGAGTAACTTGAATGTTTTACCTGCACTTTAACCTGCAGGTGCCAAGGAGCAGCTTAGCCAGGAGATAGAAGAACTGAAACAGAGTAAGGAGGAACTAGAGGTGAGAATGAATGCCCTCAAGTCTCAATATGAAGGACGACTCCTTCGGCTGGACAGAGAGCTGAGAGAACTGAGAGAGACGCAAGCACACTCTGACCCCAGAGAGGAGCCCCAGGACCAGAGTGGAGCTAAGGTACATGCATCACGCTGACTGATGGACATGCAGGTCCATACTGAGGCCACTGATCTTTGACTTTGTCTAACCAAAAAAACCAAATGTTTTAAGAAATTCTGTGTTTCATGCTGTATGTACTCTCTAAAAATAACGTGTAATGGCTATTTGAATAATACGACAAAGTATTAGGGCCATTAATAGGAAGGGGGAAAAAATCTGAGATTTTGAAAATGAAGTCGAAATATTATGAGAAAAAAGTTGTAACATTACGAGATTTTATACTCGGTCATAGTAAACAGGGGAGAAATGTCTGTCAGCTTTTATGTGTCAAATGAGTGAAGCTGATGACCTGAAGTTACACGTTTCACCACTAAGCACATTATTATCAGAGATTTGAGGATACTGATATAGCTCCTTTTGGGACTGTCTCTAGATGAGACAAAGTTCAGTGTGCTTGTCATTATTGGGAGTGGAAACGCCAACAAAATGTAGCTACAGTCCTCATCCTTGAAGCCTCTTCTCTTGTAAAACCAAAACAGACTGGTTAAAAACACTTCTGATGAGACATAAATCTCAACATTTGTGTAAGCCACTCAATTGTAACTTCCCTCACCCCCGCCCCTTGAAAGTGTAGCGCACAGCTGCTTCCCTAAGCTTTTCAATGGGAAGCATTCTGGACTGTAGGAGACTCTCTGACAGGCACTTGGCTCAGTTGGTATTGGGTGTCTGTGGACGAGCCATATGAGTGGGAACACAGAGCTGATGCGACATAGAGCAGAGCTGTATACCAGTCATAGGAAAGTGAAACTGCAATCCAAACATGAGTCCTTAGCAAGCAAAAATAGCAGTCCTAACTGTAGGCTACAGCATAGACTGAGGAAATGCACGTGGAATCCAATCAACCTAATGTAAGCATAACATGTGACATCTTTCTCTAAAGGCAACCTACTTTATTGAAAAATATTGCAACTTTTTCTCCAAATATAACTACTTTTTGCTGGTAGTATTATGACTTAATTCTCTGTGTTACAATGTCATGTTGTGAGTTATTTCTGTCACCTAATTGAAAAATTACAAACCTGTATCTGTACTTAGGTGAGCGATCAGGCCAGATCTGCAGACCAGAGACAGATATCTTTGAAGAGTCCTGCCCAAGACAGGGGAAGGTAACTAATGAAGACATACACAAATGCACGAACATATTCTGACTGGTTGTAAATAGGCTTTTTCATATATGTGATCGGACAGTTCTAGCTTCACATACATTGTTAATAAGTATTCAGAGCCAGAATAGAACAGATCTAGTGTGACTTATAAAAGCTTAAACTAAGTTGTAGAACAAACACAAAAAAACGAATTGCACATAAAAACTGTTCATAAAAAAAACAACAACTAATAACTTTTCACGATTTCTCCATCAGCTCCAGCCTGTCTGACCCTCCCACTGCCAACATTCGCCCCACGCCAAGTACTCCATCTCCTAGCAACAAGCCAAGCCCCTCGCCTGGTAGCAAGGCCACACCCCGTGCCAGCATCCGGCCTATGGTTACCCCGGCAACTGTCCCCATCCCGACACCCACCGCCACTGTCATGCCGACTACACAGACTGACAGCCAAGAGGGTGAGAGCAAGAGCAGAAATGAAACATACAAGTAGAACTTAGTAGTAGATTCTTTTTAAGCCTCACTGTAAAGAAGTTATACTGTGTTCAGTAGTAATGGTTGGATAGTACTGTAGCTGATGGTCAGTGTAATTTAATGTTTCTCTCTGCAGTGCTGATGAGTGCAGGAGCCTCTGTACACTCGACCAGCTCCAGTCTGGTGAACACACCCACATCGATAACTCAGCCAACCTGCAGCATCCAGGCCACAGCTTTTGTCCAGCCTACCCAGCAGCAGGTAGCCAATCAGGATGCAGGCCCCAGTATGGAGGCAGAGCGACCATCTATGTCCTCCTCTCTGATTGGAACAGGTAAGCAGGACCTTGTCCCAAACCCACCAGCAGCCCTGCAGCTTCAGATAACCTTAAAACACATTAACAGGAAAGAAACAAGACACTGTCGTAAAAACTTTTTCACTGCATATTCTTAGCCCCTTTTCACACACACATTGTTAACCCAGGCTTAAGCTAAGTCCAGGGCTGTTCGATTCACACTGCACTTCTACCTCCCCTGGGTTAAATGTCCGTTGGAACACGTGACTAATGTTTACATTGTATAATGTTATAACGTTAAAATGTCGCCATTAGCAGAAACATCAAAAAGCAAGAGAACAGCAGAGAAAGGAAAGACTGAAAAGACGCCGTCTATTGTTTTACCTTTTCCAGCAGTGGCAAACAAAGGAGATGTTGCTTTTTTTTGTACCTAATGGGTGTCATGTCTAGCGAAGTATCACTGCTTACCTGAATGTTGCCGGTTTTGGTTAGAACGTAAACGTAAAGAGTGTACTGAAATGACGTGAGGAAGAAGTCATGTGATTGGACAACAAAAACGTGACTCAAATTCCATTGTTTACTTTAGCCCTGTTCACACTAGCACCTTTTAGCGCCGTGTTGAGTCGATTTTCAGGGGATAACCCCGCAAACTTGAGGCTAACCCTGCTCCGGAGCAGGGCCAGCAAGCCCTAGGCTATAGTAGGGGTTAGTCCACTTGTTGGGAATGTTGCCAGGATTGTGCCAGTGTAAAAGCTCCCTTAGCCTGGGGCTAACGGCTCCCTTAGCCTGGGGCTAACGGCTCCCTTAGCCTGGGGCTAACGGCTCCCTTAGCCTGGGGCTAAGTGCAGTGTGAAAAGCCTATGAGTGAACACTGAAGGCTCTGGTGGCAAAAGTGCTCAGCCCAGACAATGCATGCACTTGCACTTCCTTAGAACTCCATCCACTGATGATTCCTGACTGAATATCAGCTAAACTGTGTTAACTGATATCCTGGTGTTATCGTTTGTGTGTGTGTGTGTGTGTGTGTGTGTGTGTGTGTGTGTGTGTGTGTGTGTTTGGTGTGATTAAAGCAGGTTCAAAGCGAGGCAGAGAGAACGAGGACGAGGAAGAGGAGAGCAGACCAGAGAGATCACACACACCTCCGACCACCAAAAAACTGCGACTAAAACCACTGCAGGTAAACAAACACGCACACACACACACAGAGACATAACTCTCAAAATGTTCTTCATTTGAGGCCTTTTCATGCTCTAGACATGGATTAAGTGTGACACACATAGTGTCACACTTAATGCTTGAAATGTATTGAACACTAAATATAGACGAGGTCTTACTCTATAGAAGTTACCTGGATGAAACTTCAGTTATAAAAGTATGTGTAGCCCACTGAGTGAGTGGAAGACTTGGGAATTTAATTAATTAAATTTAATTATTTGTTTGTTAGGTTTTTTTCAATTCGTTCATTGTTAGCTTATTAACTGTGTAATTACAGCTGTGTAATTCTGTGTTTCAGATGGAAGGTGATGAGTTTGAAGGAGAGCTGAGGGATGAGGAAGAACGACAGGATTCACCAGATGACAGTCGGGTCAGTTACCATTGAAAGTGACTTGAGAGATGATCAAAAAATAAACATTGTCATTTAGCTAGCTTTGAATAGCATTGTTGAAACTTAGTGTTTGAATTAGTGTATGAATTTTGGGTTTGACCAGTACGGACCCTTGAAAGACAGTAGAGATGAATGCTGCTGCTATTCATGAAGAGACCATTTGCTACACTTTAGCGTCCACAGAGGGGCTGCTGAGTAAATGTCCTCCTGACACAACATGCAGGTCTATCAGCAGATTTTCAAATGACAAGTTACATTTAAGTTCAAATAGAATGTTATGTTGCATGTTGTCAAAAATGATGCTGTATGCATCTCATCTTTATATAATAATACTGCTATTTCACCTCAGTTTGGAGGTAACAGAGAGAGGGAATTTTGTATTCAAGACTTCAGATAAACTTTTGAATACGTTTTGCACAGAATAAGGACTGAGCATTTTCTCCCCCATCACTTACATTAGAAGCATGTTAGGAAGCAGGGTTGGGTGATATGACGCTATAAACGGTGTGACGGTAGAAATGTGTCCACCGGTAGAGACTTGGCAGAGATACAGTTTCTACCACGGGAGCTATCCCTTTTTGTCTCTGCCATATATTCGGGGCAGGCTATGTAGCGAATCACTGCCTCGCAAGGTAACGTGATTTGGGCGGCAGGAGTGTTGCCATGTTGTCATGTGACAGGAGAGCAACAGTTGGTGGCAGTAATGCACCTCTAAGATGGTTTGCCAACCGTCGCAGAAGAAGAGAGTGACAAGAAAACATGAAGGATGAGAGTGAAATAGTAAATGCAGAGCATGAAGTACACTATGGTTATTTTAAACCATTTCTGAAGTGAAATTACAGAACATGATATATACTGTTACCATGATATAAAATGACATATACCGTCCTTGATAGAAGATTTTGGCCATATCGCTCCCCCTTATAAGGAAGGAATCTTCCAGTGTGAACAGGCAAAACCTTGTTTTGGTCAGGTGTATGCGGACACCTGACCATTGTTTAAAGACAGACTTGAACAGTTTTGCATCTACCCTTTAATCAGTAATGAAAATGGTTGTTACTTGGAGCCCTTGATTAGACAGAGACAGACTTTAGTCAGTGTAGTTGTAGATAACAGTACTACACACATGCCCAGTAAGTAAATGCTCTCCACTAGCAGAGAACTGGTAAATGGATTGTAATGACGATGGTTCTTAAAGGGTAATTCCAGGGTCTAAATGACTAATGGTAAAAAAGAAAAGGTACAAAAACTTTGGAATTGGTCCAGTATATCGCCTCAGCCAGCAGCCGCGAAACAGGCTGCAGTGTAATCCTTAAGGGCAACTGCGCCCCTCAAAATCCGTCAATCAAGGGCGTTTTTGCACCTAACCAGTTTGGTTTGGTTAGACAAACCCTGGTGCGTTTGCCCGTTTAGTGCGGACCAAAACAACCACACTTGAGAGACCCTTTATTAGAGGAGGTGGTCTCAGTCCGGTTCTAAACGAACTCTGGAGCGGTTAGTATGTGGTGGGAACGTGATCCGACCCAACTACGCGGTATACTCCGCAAGTTTGAGCTAAAGGGCTCCTGTAGGTGTGCTTTCTGTTTCTGGTTAAACAAAAAGGATCTTCCTCTTTAACAAACGGTCTGTCTCTGTAGGGATCCTTTCCATAATGTCAGACACTGGTTTAGAATACTGAATAATGTCTGTGTTTGGGGGGGGGTAGGAGCTTCCAGAGGAGAGTTTCCCCGTCTTAGCTGAAGAAGATGAGGACATCGAGGAAGAAGGCGTGTCCCAGTCTGTCCCCTCTGATCAGATGTCCTCTCAGGGCTCTGCTATTATACGGGACGTCTTCGTGATCGACACGGACAGTGAGAGCCGTGAAAGCAAAGAGGGCGAGGAGAAGCAGGACGACGAAGGTGAAGAGGAAGATGAGGAGGAGGAAGAGGAAGAAGAAGAGGAGGAGGTGCTGTTGTGTTTATGAACTTGTCAAAATGTTTTCAGCTTTGATTTGTTGTCTGGAGTAAATAACTAGCTCTCTCTGTCGGCCTCAGTATAAGGAGGAAGAGGAGGAGGATGAAGATGAGGACGATGCTGGTGACAGTGGGATGCGGGAAGGAGAGGAGAGTAATGAGGAGAGTAGGGAGGCAGAAGAGGAGGGAGGAGAGCCATCAGGAGCCCCCAGCACTGAGGAAACCGTGTGTGGAGCCTCTTCAGACTCACAGCGTCCCTCCGAGCCGTCACACAGTGAGCGCCGCCCCTGCTCTGTGATTGGTTAGATTGTTCCTCATTGTGAAAGCACCTAATGGGAGGCTCTCATCTCTTCCAGGTGAAGGCAGCAGTGGCGCCACATCAGAGTCCGACCCCCCCAGAGACCCCGTGCACCTCCCCCCAACTTCCTCCCC
>LKNJ01003670.1:29432-42847 GCA_002120245.1 Maccullochella peelii
ATATATATATATATATATATTTACTCATTAGAAATGCAGAAAATACAAGAGCAGGGTCTCCGTCTCCTTTTCAGGATGTTCCTAGGGACAGTGCAGCCAAACTTGGATGGAGTTGGCCGGGTGGGGAGGGTTAGCATTCTGAGCCGCCATGTTGGCAGAGTTGGTTGCCACGACAGCAGGGCTGAGGATGGGGAGGAGTGCAAGGGCTGCCGATGGGTCAGGTTTGGCCAGTGCTGGCAGGTCGCCTGAAATCTGGATGCTGAAGAAGAGAGCTGCAGAGAGGACAGTAGATTTCAGCTCAGACACTCAACCAGACTCGACACAAAATATATGTAAGTCTCAGAAACACTGCATTAAACACGAGAAATACAGTGTATATTTGGTTCAGTCAACATGATAAACTACAGATAATGCTACTTTTCTCACAGTGAATGACTATTGATTTCTAATGAGAATAAACCGAATGCACTCAGGGTGGTCCTTACGTCCAGAGAAGACGTAGTGCTCGTATCGGTCACTCCTCTGAGGGCTGGGCATGGACAGAGCAGAGGTGACTGGGGTGGGGAATCCCTTCAGAGACACTTTGAGGTTGATCTCTCCACTTAAAAGAACTTCTAGATGTGACGAAAAAAAAAACAGCATTTAAAGTCCATTTAAGAAGTGAGAAGAAGCAGCCCACTTTGATAGTTAATTTAACAAATTTAACCTAATAAGATTTTATGTAATGATTTTAATAGTTATTGCAAACTATTTGCTCATTAAGAAAAAATAAGACTGAGGACCAAGTTGCTACAGAGGATCTGTGCTTCTCTGTAGTGGGTGTTCTTGGTTCATTGATGAATCTGTGTCCTTATGCTGCAACTTTTGCTGTAATTTTCTCTTAACCAATTCCCTGGGCTTTTAAAGGAACAGTCCAACATTTTTGGGGGAAATGCTTTTTTTAGGCTACTAACCCGCTTGGCGAGTGAAACGTCTGTTCAAGGAGCTCCTTGGATTCTTGCTGCAGGAGGGAGTGCTGCCTGGTGGGAAGGTGAACCTCTGCATGACGTCTCCTAGAGGACAGGGAGAGATACCGTTGGTCATGTCAAGTATTTAATCTGGAGAGAGATGACAGAGCTCCCTGCTTCATATCCACACTAGGGCTAATATAGATTATTTTCATTATCGATTAATCTGCCGATTATTTTCACAATTAATCGTTCAGTCTATAAAATGTCATGATTGACATGAAGCTGGAACCAGCAAATGGTTGACATTTTTTGCTTGAAATGACTGAAACAATTAATCAATTATCAAAATATTTGTCTATTAGTTTTCTTTCGATCAATTAATCGTTGGAACTCTAATCCATACAGTTTCACACGTTCACACAGGGGGCAATACAACAAATCATCTCAACTCAAAGGTCCACTAGCTTTTTCAGACCTTTCAACTGCATCTCATGGTCTTCATCAGTGAATGGAACTGGCTCAGGTATCAAGAACAACTGACAGCAGCTTCTATACTAACTACTATCTACAACCCTACTGTTCTTTTGCCAGCCGGCAGTTATGTATTGAGTGCCGTGCTCAAGGACACCTGATTGGTGGCTGTCAATGTGTGGTTTGTTATTTTATTTGTCCCATTCATGCTGTCCCAGCTGCTCTTGGGATTCAGAAACTTGTACTTGTACCTGGTGAAGTGTGCTTAAGCAAGACAGTGAATCCCTCCCAACCCTAGATAGCACCTCTGTTTCTTTGTGTCTTCATGTACTCCTCACCGTTCCTAAAGAAGTATACAGTCTCCGGTCTGGTCCTGGTGGCTGGTACTGCCAGTGCAGCACTGATGCTTGCTGCCAGACCTGGGAACTCAGAAGCCAGAGGTTTGGGGTAGCCCGGCTCCATCACCATGTTCCCATCTAGACGCCAGTACTGGTCACCCTGGAGCCGTGGATGAGGAGGAGAGATGGTGATGAAGAGGAAAACTGCTTACTGCATTTTAATCTCCATCATCACAGAGGGAAAACAGGGATTCCCCTTTTGCTCTCTTTCCACCAAATGAGCTCTGGTACTTGGTACGTTGGTGCTCTCTAGCGAACCAGCCTGCGTTTGCACCAGTTTTGAGTGGAACCATTGTAATCACGGATGTAAACAGTAGCCAGATGCAAGATGGCGGATCACATTGATTACCTGCGAGCTTTTGTTCTGTTATTACAGAGATTTGTTTTTGGACCAACTATTAATGACAAGTAGAAGACTGTTACCACAGTAGACCACAGACCAGTGTTGCCTTCTGCATCCTCTCAAAAACATTATCCTTCCATTATCCTTATCTTTCACAGATAGTGGTGCTATAACAACTGAGTTTAAAACAACACAAATTTCTTCCAAAATAATCTGTGCATGCTGTTACTTTTCATTTTTGGGGGGGAAAAAAACTCTGGGATCATTTCAGATTTTAACTCTCCAACAACTGGACTATTCTGGACTGGACCCTGGAGCCTACAATTAGTTGTTGTTGTGATGGCAGTAACAGGTTTATTATTATTAATAGTGGTGGTACTGGTGGTGTCAGTAGTTATAGTCATAGCAGTAGTCGTGATCCAGTTTAGACACTTAGCAGACAAATAAGCAGACTGAGTTACAATGGTAGCAGAAGCGACACAGTGGTTGTAGTTATAGCAATAATGAGTTATAGTAATATTTGTACCTTGATGATGTAGGTGTTGCCGTAACAGTTGCAGCGCGTGAAGACAGTATCGATGGGAGAGGGGACACCCAGAGTGTCTGTGATACTCTGTGGACGACCGACCAAACGACTGACAGGGTCCACGGACCAGAACAGCTCACCTGAAACCCACAGAACAGCTTACACACTCAGAGACTTCAGAATCACACTACATTAACACACAAAATATATAAACACTACATTGACATTATATGCTTAAATGTGTATTTCTTTCCAGTACTTTTTTTGAAGAATATCCCTTTATCCCAGAGTCATTATACACACTTTAATATATGTAGAAACAATACAATACAACATTTATCCATAAGGGCAACAGCAAGTGACACACACTGATACTGACCTTTAAATATCAGTATGGTCCCATTGCTGAGGGCTGTCAGTCCATTGATGGGAGAATCACTGCATAGGTCCACATCAGCAAAGAGTCCTACACACACACACATTATTAAAAACTGATCCAGTGTGTTATTTTTAATGAAACCACTCAAGTCATTTTGTATGGCAGCGTACTGCTGCCACGGCAGGAAAAAAACAGATCAGTAGGCTACCACATTATAACGTGAAATTGTTATAACAATAAACCATTTATCTTGTTATAAAGTGAAGCGTTTCATGTTATACCAAAATAAATAGTAAAGTTTGAATGTCGTAATAACATGAAAAATATCTCGTTATAACAATAAGCTTTTCACGTTATATCGTGATACTGATCCGTTTTTTGTTTTCTGGCGTGACAGCAATACACTTCCATAATTTTAATACAGAGACATTGTGTGTCGAGAGAAGATCTGTTTAAAACATGTGCTTCGATGTCACTACTGTAAACTAAAATATGTAATATTTAATTTGTAATAGCTGTATGTTTAAAGACACAAGAGACTGAAATTGGCCAAAATGGGACACACACACACATCCACAGGACCACTTGTCCTACCTGTCCCTGGTCCCTCAGAACCTTCCACCAAAGAGAGACCCAAGGCCTGGGCTACGTCCTGCAGGGTGCTGGGTCTGGGCCTGGAGCCTGCTGGGCCACTGAGAACTGGGAACAGTGTTTGGTCAAATGCAGTAAATCAAATTGTAATTGTAATTTAATAGAAATGAATGTTACAGTTATTCAAAATGCAGCCCAATTAAACAAATGTTATATTCAAAATCAAATTAAAATAATCTCTGTTTAATTAACCTTGACTTGGCCCAGATGGAGCCACTCCCCCAGGTGACAGCACCAGTTGGACATTCACTTTACCAGCAGCCGCTCCAGGACCAGAGGGACTGACAGGAGCACTGCTGCCCAGAGACGGAGCACTGTAGCTGGGCAGAAAGGATCCACGTACTGGTGAGTCTGGAGCTCTAGCATGAGAGGAAGAGCTGGACATCGGTAGCAGACTGACAGGGACGTTACTCACACCTACAGGGAAAAAAGGATGTGCTTTTTATGCAATTAGACCAGAAAAGTAAAGGTGTTGTTATAGTCTGATGCAGTGCAGGAAGCTGATTGTGTCAGTTTTCAGGTATGAAGATAAAATCAGCTATGACTTCATCAGCATGGCCAGATTAGCCTGTTAGGGGGCCCAGAGGCTAACATTTGCTATTAGGCCTTTCATGAACCCCCCCACCACTGGCCATCTTGGGAACTCCTATGATGGAATATTCTGTAAGTTTGTTTGTGGCAATTTAATTAATCATACACACAATATAAACTAACATAATCAAATGACTAGTTCAACATTTTGGGAACTCCACTTATTCCTCTCTTGCCAGGAGTTGGATTAGAAGATTGATACCACTCGCATGTCTGTACAGTAAATGTGAATCTTCCACCAGCAGCCATAGAGCCTGCCTCGATCACATGCTAACAAAATCCGCTGCCACATAATCCCTGCAACATGTTGCTTTTACACTTTGGTTTTGTGTGCGCATTAAACAAATGAAATGTTAATTAGTGAACTTCAAAGGTGCTGGTTAGTGGATTTTGTTACCTTTGAACAGAGCCAGGCTAGCTCTTTCCCCCTGTTTCCAGTCTTTATGCTGAGCTAGGCTAATGAGCATAGCTTCATATTTACCATACAGACATCAGAGTAGTATCAATTGTCTTATCTAACTCTTGGCAAGAAACCAAGTAAGTGTATTTCCCAAAATGTTGAACTATTCCTTTAATGTTTTAAAACTAGATTTTGTCATGGGGCCCCTCTATTAAACAGGGCCACATATTGGGTGATGCAGCACACACCTTAGATGATATTGTAGATTAGTGGTGAAATTTCCCCAACAAATTTGAATCAATATCAATATGCATTGAGCCCAGAGTTTTTGGGCCCCTGTGGGTCTGGGACCTTGGAGCAGACTGCTTTGCCCAGTCAGTAATCCAGTCTCTTTCATTAACATGTTGAAACTACATTTCTGCATGCAGGGATAGTAATAAAAGCTTTGACTGTGTATTTAATGAACACTGTTTGGATACAGTGAAGGTTTTTGTCTCATTTTGAATCAACAACAAATTCAGCATCTACCTGTGTACCATTCCTCGCTCTCACTGTTAGACCTTTTCTTGTTCCTCACTAATTTCCGATTTCCTGAGGAGGAGGAGGAGGAGGAGGAGAAAATAATGACAAAAGACAGAGATCAGTTTTATGAAGACTGTGAGGACACACCTGTTATCCAACATCAGAAAGGCTTGGACAGGCAGCTGCTCAAAACTTGCAACATGTGTCAAGCTTGCCTGAAGAGTGTAAAACTTAAAAACGCATCACATTTCTTTAAATTCCAAAGGTTCATTCTGTCAAACTTGTTATCAGACAGTCTTTCTCTCACAGCTTATGTATTTTGGCAATTACATAAGAAAAAATTGTCTCAGTTGGCAGGTTTGAATATCCAAACCTTGGTTACTGTTTAGATAACAGTAATAGATTTGGTATAGTAATAACAAATTGAAAGCTGCAGTGGCAGTGAAAGGGAAGCTCTGCTGCTGGAGAGTTAGTTGTTAGTGATGGCTGCTAACCTGAAGGTGCTGCCCTCAGAGCCTGCACAGTCCTGGGGTGTGAAACGGACACACTGGCATCTGTGGACAGAGAGAAAGGGGGAAGAAAGCACTCTGGGTTTATTTAGTGATACACACCTAAAACTGTGTCAACTATTCAAATCCAGATATGTTGTCCATTCAGCTTCTTAAAGCTTCATTAAACTCCACTACAATTGTGTATGTGTTGCTAAGTTACAGTGGGGCACTGTGTATAATTGTGTTGTTGCAGCCGTGGTCGTGGTTGTTGGCCCTTACCGCAGTGTAGCTGGTAGTCATGACAACAGGTATTGTATTGGAGGCAATGTGGATCACACTCACACAGCCGACCACGCCTGAATGTCTCGCCACAGCGACCCTGACAGGACTGAACTGAGGACAGCAGCCAGACAGGCAGAACATTATCAACACAGCAGAGCACATCTTGCTTTCAACTGGTCAACACTGTCTGAAATTTAAAGCTGCATTAGTCAACTGTGGCCACTAGGAGGCAGAATAACTGCAAAGCAAGTGGACAGACACACGGCCCTGACCCTGGATTATAAAGTTAAATGGCTAACATGTTAGCAAATAATTGCCTATTACACATCCAACAGGCATAGAGCAACATTGGCAATCATTTGGTGTCATGTTTCTGTCCGCAGGATGCATCTGGTTCTTTAGCTGCTAAATGTTCCACTATGTTCGCCAGCTGACTGTTGCTCCTGGAAACCAGGTTGATGAGGGCAGTGAGACTGAAGAAACCAAAGCAACATGCTAATAGAAGCTAAAAAGTTCCATAGAAACCACAGCAATAAGCTAAAAAGAGGATTAAAAGTTCCATAGACAACAACACAACATGCTAATAGAATCTAAAAAGTTCTATAGAAACCAAAACAATAAGCTAAAAAGAGGCTAAAAAGTTCCATAAAAACTAAAACAACGAGCTAGAAAGAGGCCACAAGGTCTATAGACCTATAGTCATTCTCTGTGGGTTCATCGGTATGAGGGACGCCTTTCACATTTGAGCCACAATTCAATTATAACATCAAAAGTATTTATTATTGTAGCTTTGAGACCAAGTGGCCAAGCTTACTGCATGCTCCCTTTACTTTCCCTACATTCGCTCTAACATGGTAAAGTCCCAGGAATTTTATGTTGAGTAATTATTGCATGCATGTCTGATTTGGTCCTTTCTATTTATTATTTATCTGTTTGCTGCTGCCACATACTGATTCCCCCACAGGAAGCAACAGGCTTTTTTCATGGAAGACACGATGACATGTTACATTAAGAAAAGCACAGGTGTAAATAACAAAATGAATGATGGATGATGAATTCCATTTAGCTGCTTCAGTTTCAGGGTTTTGTTCATGCTGCCACGCTGTCCTGATTTACTGGGACACTTGGAACGCAGGCATTGTTAATGTTATTAGTATCCTTTGTGCTTCTCCTACTGTGATGAGTCAAAATGTCTGCTGTGAAAAAGGTCTGTCAAATGTGTTGTTGTTATTGTATCTGTGTCTTATAATGAGAGTCTTACCGGTGGTGCAAATGGCCTGATAGTCTTGGCAGCACTCATTATGTTGCAGGCAGCTGAGGTCACAGGTACACTGCTGGCCTCTGGTGAAACTCTCACCACAGCGACCCACACAGCTGCCTGAGGAGAATGTAGGAGAAGCATGTAGTAATACTTTCATTCTCATTCATAAGTGCATTAAACGGCATCATTCTGTAACTGTAAGGTATAAATTAGATGTTACCATAGCTCCATTATTATCATTTTAAATCATAAGGAATACTAGGGACATTGTTTGACATTTTAAAGTATCTGTATCTGTATTATGAGGAATCAGAATTTGATTGCGAGGTATTATAAGTGCAGTGTAACACATGACAAGGTATCATGGGTACATTATTAGACATGATCATAGATGATCTCACAGCTGCGTTAGTAGGCATTTTGAACCATAGTAGGTGCATTACCAGATCATATAAGGCATACTAGGGATATTGTTGGACATCATAAAGAAAATAGTTCTAATAACACATTATTAGATGCATTATTAGACATTCTAAGGTACAGGTATGCTATAAGGCACCCGAAAGGCATTAACTGGTAAATTAAAAACAACATGTGCATAATTCTGATAACACAAAGTGCCATAGTGTAGATTTAGAAAGTTAAATACATGTCAGTGCGTACAGTACCTGGTCCAGCAGCAGCAGTGTAGGTCACAGCAAGGCCAAGCAACAGAAGCCACAGTGACATTTTCATCATCATCGTCATCATCATCTTCATCCAAGCCTCTGTCTGAGAGGAAAACAAGGAGTCAAAAACAATTGTGATAGACAAAGGGAGCGTAAGAGAGAGAGACACTGCCACAGTAATAGAAATAGAGAGAGAGAGAGAGACTCAGTAGTTACCTTCTCAGTGTGTCACCTCTCCTCGTCTTCTGTCAATCTGTCAGTCTGTTGGTCTTATATATGAGACAGGACACGTTTAATTACCATCACACACACTCACACTACACCCACAGGCTAATTAAAAACTGCCAAGACATATTTAAACACATACTACACTGGCAGTTAATGAACTCCTACACACAGTTATCCCTTTCAAGACCAGGGATGGAAAGTAACTAAATACAAAGTACTCCAGTTACTTTAATAGCATTTATGTATTAGTGCAACTGAGCCTGGCTTCCTCTTCTTTTTTGATGTTTATAATATTTTACATTTAACTTGTTCACTACCATTAACTGCCAAATCAACAAACATCTCCCCATGTATGCCTGGGAACAAATAAGATTGGAGTCATATAGCACCTTAAAAGCAACACAGAATTAGGAACTACTTTCAAGTTACAGGTAAATTGACCTAAAGCACTATAATACTAATAAGTACAATATTTCAGTGTGTTTTCCACTTGTGAGGTCTGTGGCTTCGTCCACATGGGATATTACTCCTACCTGTTGCCCTTTGGCCACATTTTCCCTGCCAGCCAACTTGAGGAATGAGGTGCTTGAGCCAGCCAAAACTGATGTCATGTGGTTTTGACCATTTTGGGGTGGAGTTTCAATTGTTCAGCTCAGTCCGTGAGTCATAAAAAGTGTCTACATGTGGGAGGATGAGGGGAAAGAGCCAGAGAGAGGACATGGCTGAGAGGGATTAATCTGGTGAGGCATTGACTTTAATTTGATGTGGCCAGACTGCTTCATTTTGGATTTATTTATCTCTTCCTAACATTAAGACTAGAAAAGATAAGGAACGAATTCTAAGGAGAGGCTGGCTAATGCAGAAAGATATTTTACTGATATTGTCAAGTACAGGAACAAAATCTTTCAAAGCCCAGAACACTTCCTACATAAAATAAGGTCTAACAATGCACGATGAACGTGTTCTAATCTCTTAAATGATCAGAACATTGGTGGGGTTCAGTAAGTATCAGTATGTATCCATACAATCTGAGCTTGTAGCTTTTGCAATAAAACAAAATAATCTTACTACCTTTTTCCGGAGCTTTCAACCACATCTCACAGTCTTCATCAGAAGGTGGGGTTTGCTCAGTTGTCATGGAGATGACTCAGCTTTCCGTGAAGTGGTATGAGAGGGAAGTATCAATGGATATGAAACGACCACCTGCTTTCACCGAAGTTCCATACTCTGGTCATGTGATGGCGACTTCCATGACAACCGAGCAAACACCATCCACTGATGAAGATGATATGTGGTTGAAAGCTCCAGAAAAAGCTAGTAAGTAGACCTTGAGTTGAGATGATTTTGTTATGGTCAGCTTTGACAATATAAGCACACGAAAGTGAATTGAAATATTATATTAATAATATTAATGTCTTGTTTGCGTGTTTTTTTAATTTTTTGTGCCTTTGTCATTGAGAAGGTCAAATATCTTTTTGTAACAGTTGCTGATTTTCTTGACTTTAAATTGTGCAACTCTCTCTCCTTTCCCTACTAAAATAGTGAAAACAGAACTTCCAAGCATGAACGTTTTTTACATTAAGGACAAAACAGATGGCAGCTGTTAAATAACCTGAGTTCTCTGGTTTCCACTTAATGTTGCAGTTTGCACTTAAAAGATGATGCAAATGTAGACACACGTGTATGATCTCCATATGCTACCATGTAAACTATGAGTTTTGTAAAAGCTGTTACCATTACTGGTGTTTCTCGGCTAGAAGATCAATGATCTTGTTGGTACAAAACATCAGATCGATAATTTCCATGCTGAGGATGTGAGATCTAATCAAAACATCCCATTAGAGTCAATTCAGGTGAAGGATTCGCCTGATAATTAGACTATATTGCCATTTTATTTTCAGTGTGGATACAGACGTGTGGAACCAGACTAGTGATGGTTTTCCCATTTATAATAACTGTATTATCAATCAGCTGCAGTCCAATTGGTAATTTAATTTACCTTTATCTGAATGAATATCAGGTCTATAGATCTAACTCTATTTAAAGCCCCTACTGTATGTGTAGCATTTGATCATTTGCAACTTTTCTAACTCCCAGTAGTAGTATCAAAAACACTGTGGCATATAGCTATCCACATTGCTACACCCCTGCCCCTCTCTCCATGACTCCAGCCCTGGGACTCTGAGAATGGCCATCGATTTGCACTGAGATCGTCTCATTTTTCTACAAACCAAAACTTCCACTATCATAAACTGAAAGATGCTATGATCACATAAAAATTCTACACATAGTGGCTTTCATAAAAACAGAAGTTTGATATAATAAAGTATTGTAAAAGTAGAAAAAGGCGGTTTGACGTCTGTTACGAGTCTTACATGCCATCTGCTAGAGAGATAATACACTGTGAGTGAGTCACTGCAGTAGACACAAACACACCCACTCTGTTCCCATTCACCTGCTGCTCTGACTGACTATATGCATGTGTGCTCTGCTTTCTTCACATGCTTCATTTCTAACAGTCAGTGATGTGTGATGGGCAGCCCTCTAATGAGCCCTCGGGGAGGGGTGTGGTCACAGTGAGGTATTTTGATTGGTCAGACAGTCAGATTAAAGCAGCTCATAAAACTTTATTAGCGCCCCACATTGTGACCATGTACAGACTGTGGGACGCACCCTGGGGCAGCCCAGAGCACCACACACACATTCACACACACTGTTGAGAAACAGGAGGCCAGACAGACATTATGGAACATGCATTTAAAGAGCGTCTGGCAAAAGAAACATAACTGAAAGACGAATAGAGATTCATTCAACCTGACCATGTAGGTTACATAAAGTCAGAGAGCTCATTTGAGAAATGGGTCTGTTTCTCTGCTGCCTCGGCGCTGACAGGATGTTTGTAGATCCACATTTACTCGATTCAATTTTACTGCTCCCACTGGTTATGACTCTCAGATGAGACCGTGGGCTGCTGACAAGTGTCTACTAGCATTACCTCATCCTCCTGGTATCTTCCCCTCACTGTCCTCACTTGTTCCTACTCATTATGTCCTTTTTATAGCTGAAGCCAGTGTCATGGTGAAGTCTATTGAATGTTCCCTTTGTGTTTGTTTTCAGTTTGAGGTCACACAGGCCTAATTCAAATTGGAAAAATATTGTGAAGAAAATGTTTTGAGATGTTTTTCTCTAACATGTTTGATTTTTTAAAATCTAAATATTTCTATAATAGCAGCCTAGGTGTCATTTACACTGGGGACGCTGGGGACATGTCCCCACCACTTTTTGAATTGGCAGATTTTGTCCACCTCACTTGTGTTAAAAAATAGCTTGCACCAAGAAATGTTACCTAACAAATGAGAACGCTGTGAGAAAGGTTTATTTGCACAATAAGAAAACATACAATGCAATGTAAATGTAGAAGAAACAAATGCATTGTCCAATGATGCACATGGATGACTGTTACTTGTGCAGTCGACGTAGTGCGTTTTATGTATTGAGTATTTTTGTATTGTCAACTCTGTAGTAACCTAGGCTCTATAAGATCAATGGGACAGTCCTGACACCATCCCCCGTGACTCTATCCACCAGCTCCATCCCAGCATCTCCACCTCCCCCACCACAACAGGGACCTGGGCCTCCTTAGAGGCCCCCTCCTCCCCCACCACAGTGACGACTCTCTCCATCTTGGAGAGAGATGTTAACAGACTATTCAGGAGGCAGAACCCCCGCAAGGCAGCCGGACCAGACTCCGTCTCTCCCTCCACCCTGAAGCACTGTGCTGATCAGCTGTCTCCGGTGTTCACAGACATCTTCAACACCTCACTGGAGACATGCCGTGTGCCAGCCTGCTTCAAAACCTCCACCATCATCCCCGTCCCCAAAAAGCCAAGGACAACAGGACTTAATGACTACAGACCCGTCGCCCTGACCTCTGTGGTAATGAAGTCATTTGAGCGCCTTGTGCTGTCCCACCTGAAGGTCATCACCAACCCTCTCCTGGACCCACTGNGACAAACCCTGGTTCACAGCTAAACTCAGACAGCTAAGGTTGGAGAAGGAAGAAGCGTTCAGGAGTGGGGACAGGGCCAGGTTTAAAGAGTCGAAGTACAGGTTTAGCAAGGCGGTGAGAGAAGCTAAACGACTGTACTCTGAGAAACTCCAACACCAGTTCTCAGCCAACGACTCTGCTTCTGTCTGGAGGGGGCTCAGGCAGATCACAAGCTACAAACCTAAAGCCCCCCACTCCATTAACGACTTGCGCCTGGCCAACGACCTGAATGAGTTTTACTGTCGCTTTGAAGATCAATGGGAGAATCCTGACACCATCCCCCGTGACTTTATCCACCAGCTCCATCCCACCATCTCCACCTCCCCCACTACAACAGGGACTTGGGCCTCCTTAGAGGCCCCCTCCTCCCCCACCACAGTGACGACTCTCTCCATCTTGGAGAGAGATGTTAACAGACTATTCAGGAGGCAGAACCCCCGCAAGGCAGCCGGACCAGACTCCGTCTCTCCCTCCACCCTGAAGCACTGTGCTGATCAGCTGTCTCCGGTGTTCACAGACATCTTCAACACCTCACTGGAGACATGCCGTGTGCCAGCCTGCTTCAAAACCTCCACCATCATCCCCGTCCCCAAAAAGCCAAGGACCACAGGACTTAATGACTACAGACCCGTCGCCCTGACCTCTGTGGTAATGAAGTCATTTGAGCGCCTTGTGCTGTCCCACCTGAAGGTCATCACCAACCCTCTCCTGGACCCACTGCAGTTCGCCTACAGAGCCAACAGGTCTGTGGACGATGCAGTAAACATNCTTAGTGCTGCATTCAATACCATTGACCATCACATTCTATTACAGAGCCTAGAACATTTAATTGGCATTAAAGGCGTCGCACTAAGCTGGTTTAAGTCCTATTTATCAGATCGATATCAGTTTGTACATGTTAACAATGAATCCTCTATGCACACCAAAGTTAGTCACAGAGTTCCACAAGGTTCTGTGCTTGGACCAATTCTATTCACCCCTCAAGGCTGCGTCCTTTCCCCTCTACTCTTCTCCCTGTACACCAACAGCTGCACCTCCAGTCATCAATCCGTCAAGCTCCTGAAGTTCGCAGACGACACCACCCTCATTGGGCTCATCTCTGGTGGGGATGAGTCTGCCTACAGGTGCGAGATTGACCATCTGGTGACTTGGTGCAGTCAGAACAACCTGGAGCTCAATGCTTTAAAGACAGTGGAGTTGGTAGTG
>LKNJ01003671.1:0-41149 GCA_002120245.1 Maccullochella peelii
ATTTTGGAATAAGGCTATAACATGACAGAATGTGGAAAACGTGAAGCGCTGTGAATACTTTCCGGATGCACTGTATGTCCTTTTACTGTCGAATTACATACATTATGTATTCTTCAGTTTTAATTATTTCCTGTAATATGCTGCGTGGAGAATGCCACTTTTCAAGCCCCTGGAGGGGTTTTAGGCAATTCTCCTGCACATTCCCTTACAAATGATATATTGAATTTTTAAATAAATAAAAATAAAGAAACGAAACGAACGAATGCGCAAAAAAAACATTTAAATTGATAAAAAATGAACATACATTAAAGGCTATCAATTGGAAATATGGAAGGCCATGATTTAATCCCAACATCAGAATTGCTTTTCTCCCATTTTCCACATCTGTTGATGTGATTTCGGCTCTTAAGACTGACTTGCTATCAATGTTATGAGTGAGACACTTGTTGTGAGGGAATATGTCACCCAACGCAACAATATGCCTCTGTTATATGTATATTTTCAATGGTTTTTAGAATTGTTAGTAGGACATATTCATTGTTGGTTTTGGTCTTTTAAAGAAATGTATTGATAATAACACAAAGATAAAGTCTAGCATCTTAAAATCTACTTAAAGGATTGTTAGTGTCAAATTTTGCTTTTCAAATGATAGACAACAATGGGAAAACGTTCCCCTTTATGTTTTCAACTCTGTTGTAAATAGTTTACAAGAAAGGTTTGCACTTTATAACAGTATATTGAATCTAAAATACAGAATTAAGTAGCTCTCTACAATAAAAGCTATCACTGACCTGATATTGCCTTCAGTTTCCCATGCTTTAAAAAACACTTACCTTAAATCGACATAAGGCTTGGCTTAACCCAGTAACAGGCAAACTCTCTGCCAGGGCCTTACATAACGCATACCAGCTGCCTCTTAACATAGAAAAACACACAAGAGAAGGGTGACACCATGAATCATATTTACAGCTACAGCACGATCCGGTCTGTTTGAAGATGATCTAATTCAGGAAATAAGGACACCAGACAAACAAAGTTGTTGCCCTGGGGGGTAGCTACCAGTGAAAGAAGCAGCTGAGAAAGTTATGAGTCACTCTTTTCCAAAACTACAAAACTCCCTCTTTAATGTCCATTAAATTACATTTCATAATGTTAAAGTGAACTACAGGCCATAATAGATGTCTGTGTGTCTTAGTTCATCGCCACTTAATATGAGCCAAAACTACATGGTTCAGTATGTTTTAATGGAGACTGTAGCAAGTGACGATATCGTGCTGCAATCATATGAGGAATATGAAGGATGAATCATAATATGACTTCAGGGAAATGGTAGACAGAGACAAGACCTTCCGATATAACAAAGCGGATTAGTATCAAAGCCATGAAGGGACGGGGTCAGTGGGCTGGGTTTCTGGCCAGGGGTGATGTTGGATCTGTAAACAGCTAATCTAGCCTAACATGTTGTTTGTCTAACACCAGTTTCATGGTGTCTTCTCCTTTTCTATCTGCGACTGAAAGACAGAATATAAGCAAATTGGGCCAGACCTGCCACACATTACACGAAATGATCTAAACTTCAGGTATTTAATGATTTTGGTTAATCTTATGACAAAAACACAAAGGCTAGCAGGTCATGTTTTGGTCCAAACAGTTGGTCAAAGTTACCTGATAAGGGGGCGGTGGCTCCTGGTCGGGGTCAGCACCGTCTCCGTAGCTGGCCCGGTCCGACTGCGATTCATGTAGCAAAGAAATATCATCCGAGGTCGGAGATTTCAGACAATTTCCCATCTCCGTCCTCTCCAGTCAGACTCTCCCCTCTCTCGGTGTCGCTTTACTAACGTTAAACAGCGGGATTTAACGGGCCACTCTCACAGATAATGTCAGTGGATGAAAAGGCGTTTTTCCATACACAGCTGATGAATCTCCTCTCCCAGACGACGGGAGGGCTGCTCAGTTCAACAACAACAAAACATCACTCAGCTACCAGCTAGCCACACAAAGAGCTAACCTGCTAACAGCAGCTAACACTAGCAGGGGAGCATCTACTCGGTTGGCTAAAAATCACGACTGAAACAACCTCACTGCATGTTATATTCGCAGAGACAGAGGAGGAAAGAAAATATCGATATCCCTCATTTAAAGTGACAAACCTAACCGCTGTTTTCTTAACTAAAACCTCCCTGGGCTGTCAGGGACTTTCCTGTTTGCAGCTGCCGAACAACGACAAAAGGTGGTGATGTAGCGAAGCGAAGCACCGCCCCGTGAGAGAAACGACCAATGAGCTTTCATTTACAGCCAGGAAGCTCTTATCCAGAGCCAATCAGAATCGTGATCACGCTGTCCTTCGCTAAAAACGTAAACACTGGCTAAAAGAAATTAGTCGTAGTTATTACAATTTCAGGGCAGTTTTCCTACGACCAGATTACATGATCACCCATTAATTCACGGTTCTTTTACTGGTTAATTAAACTCCTCATTGTGCATTTTCAATTTTAATATTATGTGTATACTATTCCAACACCCCTTGTAATCTTGTCTGTGGCTGCCATTGTCTTGCATATCAACAAGATGACACCACTTTACTGTATCTAGTGGATTAGATCACACGTATGAGAACAACGGGTGCAAAGATTTGCATGCATGCATTGCCTCGTTGTTCTGTAAATACTAGCACTTTGTACTGAACACATTGTATTTTGTGGTTCTGTTTGTGGTGCACAAAGGACAAAAAAAGACAACACAAAATGGGATGTGTTTTTTAGTTGTGTATCATCATTTCATCTTAAATTACAATAGAAACATTCATTATGTACAGGAATGTCATTCTGCTTAGTGGTAGCCGTGCCCAGTAAAATATGCTGATTGTAAACATCACAATGCCACTAAATTTGGTTAGTTTCTTTCAGATATATCTGCAAAACCAAAGGGAAAAAAGAAAATTAAGCTTAATTCATTATTAAAAAATAAAATATTCACGACTGCAGTAAATTTCCTCCACCATAAAAAAAACACTGAAATTGACTTCTAGTCATAGTCTTGAATCCCAAACTTTACTCTAACCATGAATAAATCAGCAGTGCTCTAATTGCAACACTTGAGACACCATCTGAGTTTTAGGTTTTGGACACTCTGTTGCTGGGACACAGCCCTTCAAATAACCTCACTACCAACACAATTAGAGGTGACCCATTTCTGTCACTTAAATCATAACGAGTGATTTTTACCATACAGATTATTATTTGACACAGGGTCATGGTTATGATGTTCAAGTCCTTCTATAGATCTATAGAAGTATCAAGCATGGCTGATATAGGAGCAGCAGAGGATGTTCACAAAGCAGGGAGACTGTGGTGGTTTCCGTTTAGAGCTTCTTGACTAACTAAAGATGCAACAAGCGGACAAGCACGCAGTCCTTCGCTGCTCGGTGTGAATGGCCTGTTTGTTCAAGCTCAAGTACTGTTGGAGCCTGTCCCACACACCAGGAGGAGAAAAGGAGGGAGTCTGCCTTTCTAAAAGACACATTCATCTGTCCTCTTAGAACGGGACAATTTGTATAAGATGTGCCATTTACAGTATATGAATGTAAAGAACAACTTTCACTGCAACTCAGATTTTTTGACTCTGGAGAGTTTGCAAGGCTGGCTGATTTACATGGCTCTGTGCAAAAGCCATTACATGGAACTGTAAATACAGCAGGATTGCAGATTTGATCATTTCTTCAGAAGGAGACTGAACACGTGAATACATTTGTGATTCAATAAGTATCAAGGAAAGGAAAAAAATAAAATAAACAATAAAACAATGAACCAAAGCTTATATAGTGTAAAAGTGAATCCAACATATAAATAATTTATATCTAATTAGGTCATATTGGTTTTGATCAGCAATCTAAACATATGTGAAACCAGTCAACCAAAATGTATCAAATGACACAGTACAAAACAGTCTCATCTACTTACCTAATTTTATCAATAACCTCTAATTTACATTAAATTAAAAGAAGTGGGAGAGCTTTGTAGCTAGGTTAAATGGTGCTGCTGGCCAGGTGGAGTTAGTGTCAGTAATTATATGGGGGCTGTTTGGTACTCTGGCTCCATCAGATCCAACCCTACTACCCTGAACTGGGCACATTCTGGTGTAGTAGTGGAGGTAATCTGCAGTATATACTACACAAATGTGACCTTGTTTTCTACCCTAGTGCGTCCCTTATGGCTGGCCACAGTGCTAGACAAACAAGCCTGCTTGAAGCAATGTTTCATAAATATAGGCACATTTCTCAACTTGTCTCTATATCAAATCACACGAGGAAGTGGAGTTCAATGATATGACTCCGGAAGAGGGTGTAGCAAACCTGCCTAACCCAGTCAGGGTCACATAGAGCTGCAGTCGCCCATAAGGGTGGCACACACAAGAAAATCAAGCATCCCTCTTCGCCTGAACGGGCTGGGCTGAGTGTTGCATTTGGGACTGTGGAAACAGAAAGCTGTCTCAGCTCTAGTGTACCCTGGTCTGTCTGTTATGGGCTCGAGGAAACATGGGTGCCATTCTCCCCTGTGCCCTTGGCCTTGTGCAGAGCAGCCTGAATACGGAAGTGTGTCCGTGATTCCATCGAGTAATTTTTGTAATTTTGCCTGAAACAGAGCAAAAAGAGTCACTTACAATCACACCAGGGGTAAATCTCGATTGAAATTCTTATTTCACACATGGGCATTGTAATAAACCCATAAATCACAAAGATGGTTTACAAGCAAGCTAAAGCAAGCCTTGTCGTTTATTCTAACACTCACTGTAAGATTTATTGAAAGATGAGTAGGTGTGGAATATTTAATTTAAAAAAACAATGTCAACAGTGATGACTTGTAGTTTTACACTGTGATAAATTATATAAGGCATAGTAAACATTTTATTAAACTGCAGCAAGCAAGAGGAGAATCTTTGATTTAAACATCTTCTTCATGAGTACAGATGATTTGAATATGTTTGCTGATTGAAAGACTTACTTTGCTGTTTCTAGGAGTTTGATAGCTTCATCTTTTCTGCCTTGCTCCAGACACAGCAGGCCGTGCTCCAGCAGGGCATTAGGAACCAGGTAGTGGTCATACTTGATCTGAGTCTCACTGCAGATAATGTCAAAACACGGTGGTTACAACATGTGTGGAGGTGAAGTCCATATGAACAAAGATTGTTTTTCACAAAAGAACTGCCTTTATTCACCAGAGGAGCACAACGAATATAATCGGGCTAATTGGTGATGACACACTGCAAGAAACTAGAGCATATCTGTTTTTCTGGTTTGGTTAAGCATGCACACACTGTACATATCTATGCACACTACTGAGAGAGGCTTACTTGCAGAGGACGAGGGTAAAGTATTGTTCAGCCTCCTCTTGGTGCCCCAGGTGTTTGAGACACAGTCCCTTCAAGAGGCTCAGTAGACACTGATCATCTATGGAGAACTCAGTCCCTGATAAACACACAACAGGACCAAACAGATTCAGACAGTAATTCTGGACCAATATTCAAAAAGATTATATCTAAAGATTATATAATTCTCTGAGATGCTCACAGTAAATTTAGCATCAGTATAGAATCTAAAATAAATGCCATCCACCTTTGCATATTAATATCAAAAGAAAAGATAATTAGAATTTTAATCCATTTGAATGATTCTCTTGGCTCTGGTGAATAATTTTGCATACTTGGGTTTCTCTCGAGTTTAGCCTGTTCCTCATGCAGTGTTTTCAGCATCCCTTCAGTCAGGTCTTTGTGTTTGCCAATGACTGTATAGCCGTTCCAGATGTACATCATCTCCTAGACAACACACAAATCAAATCGTACATAACCAAAAATCAGATCATTTTTATTGATACAGGTGAACATAAAAAGTATTTTCTCTGTGACAAACCTCAGCTCTATTTATGGATTTTACTTAAACAAAGGTTATTTTTGAAACACTAGTTCTAAGAGCCCAGATAGAGCTCTCCAAACTGCTCTGAAGCCTGACTGGTTCAGCCAATCAAGACAAAGCCATCAATCCCTACAAGTGTAGGTTGTATAAATGTCTATGGTACTTTAATCAGGCAGCCACAATATTAACAAATCAAGGAGTGGCAGAATAACAAGTTTAGAGAGCTCCACCTTTGCTCATAGAGCTAGGTTTACTAGGTTTCTATTTCATACAGGCTTTGCCCTCTAACGAGCACTAGAGCCTGATGCTTGCACCCCCTGCCAGGAGACCAAAAGGACACATGACCTAAGGTAGAGGAAGGTAGCCTAAAGAAACACAAAGCGTGCACAGATCTCAGCACATGGACTCAGGGGGTCCCATATCCTACTGCTACAGTTTCTGATCCACCCCAGCTAGATGATAGACTTGTGAAATGCCATCATATGGACACTGAGAATTGTTCTCTGTCAACCTTCCACAGCCTTTGTTACAGGGCAAAATCACTGTGAAACACAACAAATGTTATGCATTGTAACCCTGGTTCTGTGAGCACAGGGATACCTCTTTAACTCATCACCCAGCTGCTTTTATTTGCTGACTTTGTGGACAGCTATTTATACATTTGGCGGGTCCATCTTGATTTGTCCAAACAGTACATGCAAATTTCAGCGTGCTGACCTGCAGAGCTTGTTATAGGGCAAAGCCTGTGTGAAACAAAACAACTAATTTCCCTGATATTTTTGATCCAGTTACTAAAGGAACAATGCAACACACTGTAGTAACTGTGTAAAAATCCAATCATGCTACAAGTAAAGCAGTGTGACATGGCAAATAGCCTCGTCCAGTACTGACCAGTGGAGGAGCAGGAAGAGGAATGGGGTTTTCTGTGAGGTAGCGACGGGCTTTCCTGATAGCAAACTTCTCTGTTGGTAAAGATTTTCCTGCTATTTTCTGCTTCAGCCCTGGGACCTGCCTGAAATATCATAAAGTGTACACATACATATCAGCAGTATGGAGAAAATATGTCACACATAATTTTATAAGTAATTACATATCTCAAAGAAAAGGTGTTTAAAAAGGTCCAATCAAATGTTCAATTAGTGGAACATTTTTGAAGCTGTGTACCATCAATAAAACACTTATATAGCTCTGTGCAAATCTTTCTATATTATACCTCTGATAGAAATTGCATCTCTTGTATTAGTTCATATTCCCTACCAAAGCAGTCTCTTCACAGAAGAAGAAACTATGATATCATAAATATTGTATATAACTGTCACAGTGAATTGTCTCTGTTTCACTGTGGGTGCTGTGAGTAGTTTCAGTGGCGCCTAAGCTCTTAGTTCATACCTGAACAGAGTGAACGCAGTCTCCCCGAAGGTTAGACAATCATCCGTAGTCAGCATGCTGAGGTAGGCTGCTTTCATATACGAATAGGTAGCCTGAGGGAAGGAAAACAGTGGTTACTACTGCAATCCCATCTTTCATTTTTAAATGAGATGAGGAGAGAAAAAACAATGACTGTGTGGAGTTTCGAGAGTCAGAGCAGGGCTACAGAACTAAGTTCATTCTTAGTCTTTAGTTTGGTTTCAAGACATGTTGTATTTTCAGTCCCTACAAGCTGCTGACTAGGCTTTCTTTCTCTCTAAATAGCATAACGTGTCATTCATTTTCTTTCCACAATGACTATCAAACATTTATTGGATTTTGCCTTGTGTATTGTTGCTACCAGGTGAAAACAATGCAACTTACAGAACAATGGAGAGAGGGGGTCTGACTTGCAACAAAGGTGCCCCACTGGAATTGAACTGGGGAGCTTATTTTATGAAGCTGACTGACTCTAATGGCCACTCAACAACAGAGATGTGCTGTGGTCCTTAAGTATCTCTGCTTTCGTTAGGAATTTCTTATAGATTTGTGGTTTGAAATCAAAAGACACCACTCATCTCTAAGAAACTCATTTTGACGCCTTTGCCTAATTTGGTCTTCCTCATTATTTGGACTTGACAAACTTCAACAAATTTGCATTCTTTAATTAGCCAGAACATATTCAAATCCCACACTACATGACCCACCTTGGACCAGGAGTTCTCCTTGCTGAGCAGGTCAGCGTAGAAGTAGGCCATCTTCCAGTGCATCTTGTATGTGAAGCACCACATCAGCTCCCAGTAACACATGTGGTGGAACTCCTTCCACTGCTGCTGAGCCTCGCAGCACTCCTCAAAACGCTTGATAGCCTGAAAACATACAAACCACTGAGAATCTCACTTTCATATTCAGTGTGAATGTTAGGTGAGCAACTCAGTACAAATCATGTTTGAATGAGTCAATAATTCAAGCAAAAAAACTTAGTGTGATAAAGATGAAGGCAGAGTTTTCTTGTTGTGGTTTCTTTAATTTAATTCTGTTCAGGACTTGTGTGATAATTAGTGTTAAGCATTATGTGTAGAGGACACAGAGGGCTCAACTCAAAACTTTTTGTATACTTTATCTGTTAAGGTGGGAGAGGACCCAAGCGCAAACAGAATGCAGAGGCGGACAGGAGTTTCAAAGATTTATTTCCCAGAACGCAGGTACAGGGATGGCATGCAAAAATAACTCACACACAGATCACAGAACTAGATACATACACAATGAACCAACAAAGACCAAATGAAAAGTACAAGTATAAATAAGGAAGAGACTGACGAGGGAATCCGGGGCAGGTGCAGACAATCAGACACAGAGACACGAGGGCAGGAACACACGGGAAACAAAAGACAAGACTTCAAAATAAAACAGGAAACGGACAGATACGCGGACTGTAACATTATCAGTCGATGAGGACAAAGTCAACCCAGGGACGTTAAAATTGGAAGAAGTGACCTGAACTCAAAGTGTACAGACAAATACGTCTTCATTGCATGTTAAGATGTTGTGTGTTGATACTGCCATATTTTAGAAATAATTAAAAGACATACAGTGTTAATATGTGGGAGGTGTTTCTTTTCAGTTTGGTAATCACACTATTCCCCTCTAAGTAAATTTTATAACCGCTTACAGAATTTCTTGAGAAGTAAAATGTATGGTTGTTTAATATGTCTCTGGATCTTGACGACACAGATCAATTTTCACAACCAATACACTTGTTTGTTTAGCAGTGGGAAAATGTGATCCAGTGTTAAATATGTTTAGTCATAGATTCCATTAGAACAAGACACAATTTGTAACTTTGAATATACATATGCAATCTAGTAGAAAGGCTGTAGCAGTAGCAAGTGTTTATACACATAAAACTGACTGAAAGACTTTAAAATGCAAAAGCAGGACACAAACATGTTTCTGTGTGTGGTTGACCCTGAAATATTTCCCAAATGCACCATTCAGTAAGCATTTGTGAATTATGTGTAAACAATTATCATGACCAACAATGATCAAAATACATCAGTAGTCACCAAGTCACATATTAATAAAGGGAGGTTTGGTGTTGCATAGTCTGACATGGAGGCAGACTCACAACTAAAACTGTCAAACTGAGTTCTCAGTAAAAAGATGACCATATCATTTAACAGACTTGTGCACTGTGCTGTGTTGAATGTGGTTTTGTTTTGTTTTCAGGAGTATATAAATGACGGACACTCACATCATCCAAGTTGCCTTTGATCACCTCTATTCGACCAGCGAAGAACAAGAAGATGGATCCCTGAGAGAAACACAATACACAGTTTGTTTGGGAACATGGCACTTCTAATTATGCAGAAGATTTTTGAAAAAGCACGTTTAATTCTGGTAAACCTCAGGATATTTTTTGAGATATGGCTGCAGCAGTTTCTCTGCATCTTCAACGTCTCCTTCTCCAGTGCCTGCAAGAGACAAACACAAGAAAACCAGCTAAGAACCTTGTCTGTTTTTGTGTGTGGTTGCAGCTGCGTGTGTGTGTGTGTGTGTGTGTGTGTGTGTGTGTGTGTGTGTGTGTGTGTGTGTGTGTGTGTGTGTGTGTCCATGCTCACCTAGTATGAAACTCATGAAGGTGTGATAACAGAGCAGCAGCATGTTACATAAGAAGGACCTGAATGTGCTTTCTGCAGAGCCCTCCTGAAGCTGCTGAAGACCAAACTCCTGCATGAACACACACAGAAATACACACACATACAGATGTGCACACATGAGCTCAGAACACATGAATGCATTTTGGAGAAATTTCCTGTGCAGGAAAACTACTAAGAACTACATTATAGTTTGTTTTTTTTACTTTAAGATATCAAATCTTAACAAATCTAGGTCTCAGATAGGCTTGTGTGCAAAATAGTACATAATGCAAGATACACATGATATGCAAGTTCACTGTAGATCATATCAGCATAGTTGAGACTCCAGATCTCAATTATGATGGGGTTTTTTATGCAACTGTAAGATATATAAATTAAATGATAAGAATAATACCCCAAGCGATATCAGGACCTAAACCCTGATTAACACCACTTTTCAGATTATTGTATATTGCAAAGTGGTTACATACACCAAATCAATAGTGACAGAGTCAAAAAATAAAAATCTTCTTTCAGCACAACACATAATAGGATGTAATGATCAAGAGAAATGGTACAGTCATTAGTTATTATGATCAAAGCAATTTCAAGTCATTCACCCATCGAGTGGAACAGTTGTAAAAGTTTCACTAAACGTGTCAGGTTCAGCACTGTCAACTCAGTAGCAGTCATTCACCAGTTTCACTCACAAATCACAGGCAAGATTTACTGTGAATCAATTAACTAGTGAAACTGTAATTACAGATACAGTTCATGAGTTAGCCACTTGCACTTTTCATTGTTAACAGCAAAGACCCAGTACTTCACACAGCACAGAACAATCCATCCCCTGTCAAACATCTCTAACTCGACCCATTACACCCTCAGTGCTGTCAGCTGCTCTCACTTCCCAGCAGAACTCACCTTATTACCAGAGAAACCGACAAACTCCAGCAGCTTGAGCGTCCGTGTGGGCAACATGGAAATCATCTGCAGGAGGTAGACGGGCAGAGGAATTAAAAGGCTAGCAGCAGGATTCCTTTCTTTATAACTACAACACCAGTGGTTTCCAAGGAAATTATCTTGAATTTCATAAACGAAAAGGGCCACAGGTTGTACAGTAATTACAGGTGTTTTCCAACCAACAAACTTTCTACTGCAAATAAGTGAAAGTGAAACAGGTAAACAACAGGAACATGTGCAAAATGTCTAGTAGCCCCAGATCATTTCTGTACTTCACTCTACTTCTTTAATATAATTTATACTTCTCTTACTGACAACCTATTTGACAGTACTTAAAAATTGATTTAAATTTTTTTTACAACTATTATTTTGAAAATCAATTGGCTATAATCTAACACTGATCAATCATTGCTGGCTGAGGAGTACTAATCTCAAAACACACTGCTTGTCTGCATGTTTATTTAGATTATTGCTACTCTTACTGTATGTTCATATTTTGCTCTTTATGTGCTTTTGTTTAATTATGAGCATCTTAAGCATCCCAAAAAATGCAAGGCAAGCAAATAGGTTTCAATCTTTTTTTACTTTCATTCAGGCTTAATACTTTCTGGAAGTCGTTTGTCCCACAATTCATGATGTTAACAACTGTTCTTTGACCCATGTATAATAACAAATGCCACTAGCCTTCTACTTACTAGATTAAAGGCTCCTACTCCCAGTTTAACACCACCCTCAAAATGCCCATGGTTGTCACCATGAGTGTATCCAGAGGACTGGAGGACTGTGTGAAGCTCTCTGTAAAGATAAAAGATAAAGGAAGCAGATTAAGAGGGTTTTACAAGGTAATGTGGAAGACAGAAAAAGTGAAAAAAAGAAAAGGTCTAATAACACAAGCATGACGAGATTCTGGATTTTAGATTCTCACTTGTATGTCTGGTAGCTGTTCCTCACTTTGATTCCCCCTTTGATGAAACTGATCATGTTTTCATCCTGAACAGGGAACGAGCAAGAGAGCAGGAGAGGTAAGAGAAGGAAAACAAACAGAAAATGAGTTTAAACAAATGTATCAGTGGTGGCAGATTCAGTGGCTGCTCCAGCGGCAGGCCATCTGGGTCGCTGCTGACCTGAAGGAAGGTGAGTGCTGCCCTCTGCAGGAGGCACTCGGCGTAGCAAACCTCGGCGTGGAGTTCCTCTGAGGTAAAAATGAGTACGTCACAGTTATCTTCAGTCAGACAATCTGAAAACTGCAGCGTAATGGCCAAACACACATACACATACACATACATACACATGCAAATAGAGTACTTTAACATGAGTTCACACACACAAACCAGAAGCAAAGATTCAAACTAGTGGGCTCACATACGTTCAACATTCAAGTACTCACACATGCAACGCACAACTGAAACTGCTGCCTTAATACTGACATCTGTTATTATGAATAACGGTGACATATTTGGCTCATCCTGTCAATACAGGACTTTACTGACCTTCTGTGAAGCTTTTGGAGAAACTTGACTTCTTGCGGTGCCTGATTGAGAAAGCACAAAACAAAAACAAAAAACATCATCAGTCATCAGTGCGTTTGTTCCACTGAATATCTTCTGGATTGTTTTTCAGTAGCACTGCACTGTCCTCCATTTCTTTGCTTATCTTGTTTCTATGCAAATCAGTGACTCAGCCTCTTTCCAGTAAAGACAGAATGCTGAGCTGCTGCGGGATGAAGTTACCACAAGGTGCTGACCGTGCATTAAATGGCCTACCTAACAGTTACCACACTGAAACGGAAAACTGCAGCTCTGACTTCAGATCAGTGTTGGCCTGAAGAAGAGTTGTGTGTGTTTATCTGGGTGAGCCAATGAGATCTACTGTTTGTCCAGCTGTGAGTCACGACAGATTCTCACAGTGGCTCCAGGACAAATTGTGACGGACAGCTGTGACATTCCTTCGGCCAGTGAGTCTGGATGATCTCAGCATGTTCTCTGGTTGTGGTATGATGTTACTAATGGGAACAAGTGTTCAAAAGATACATTATCATGTGTCTAAATGTCTAAATTAGCAGTGTGAGTGCTGATCAACCTCGCATTTATCACTTTATCATTAAAATCGAACTTTTTGGGTTGTTTCTTAACTGGCTTGACAAAATTTGCCTCTGAAGCTGACTAAAGGGGAACTAAAAGAAAAGCCCTGTTACAGTTTATCAGCTGGTCATCTGGGCATTACTTCACCCTGGTGTTGTTGGGAAAGTCTTACCGCTGACAGAGAGCCTGGGCCTCCTTCATGGTGTTTCCTGCAGCCAGAATGTGTTGGGGTTCAAAGGTCATCATGGCCTGCATCTCTAGGATGGTGGCATAGGTCAGAGCGTGGTACATGCTGTCTTTGGTTCTGTAAAAAAAAATACAAAAAGACCACACACAATATTTCTTTTTAGTTATATTGCACTGGCCTAGAAAATGAAAGAGGAAGTTATAAACAACATATTGATTCAGGTGGATCATGTGCTGTTTCTGGTGTGCTGACAGAGATGATAAAGAGTTTGTTTGAATAAGAGAAGATTCATACACTAGTCACTTAATCAGGCAGTACAAATGAGAGATGAAAAGCTGTAGATAATCAATTCCTGGAGACGTGTGATTAAATACTTGGAAGTTTAGAACCACACTGATACACAGAAGAGAGGAAAAAACAGTTAGTGTCTATTTATATCTGTGGTTGTGGTTCACATCACACCCTGTGTTTAACAAGAGTTCTTGCAGGTTTTACAGTGATGAAGGAGAAGTGTTTGATGTCACACACATTTTTACAGTAGATGTACTTGTTGTTCCAGTTAAAAGCGCTTATCATTCCAGTTATAAACCATTATTTTAATTAATTACTGATTAAAACATCAGGCTTCATCATTGAAATTCTGTCCTACTGCAGTCACATTTCATGGTTTAAATAGCTTTATATATTACCTTTTTTATATATGTATTGTATGTTTCTGCATGTATTACACACATGCACACACACACAAACATAAAGGCAGAGGTGTGTAGAGAGGAATGCTGTCAGTCTGCATTACTGACATTTCACTGACAGACTGACTCGTGTGACCAGCCTCTGTGATGCTATTCTGAGCTCCAACCAGGCACCTTTCATGGTCACTGGAAACTAAATTTGCATCAACAGAATTTTTTAACCTATGGAAATAGAGCACAAAGACACACTGCCAGATTAATCCTGTTTAAATTTACTTTTATTATTGGATATATCGGAATAAGAAAAAGACTTATAGATACATTATAGAGAAGGAGAAGCAAACAGAGATGAAAGTGGTATCATCCATGTGTGTTTTAGCCTGTCAGGGACATAAAACTGCAGCAATAAATCAGGGTCTTGCTAGCAGACAGAAAGCTTCAACTCTTCCCCCTTAAGGAATCAGTATTATTAATTACAATACAGTGACCAATCAGTTAACAAGAACCAACTCAGTAACAACCAGGAAGCAACAGCAGAGAGTGAGAGAAGGCGGAGGTACAGACTGAGAAGCAGAGAGATTTGCCTGACTTACATTTCCATTGCGTCAAGCTTATGTAAGATGGCAGCCCAAACTCAAGCTGAGAAACCTTTTGAGCTGGAGCTGTGAGGTCAGTTGAATTGCCTGTAGCTGTGCTGAAAGTGGCTAAGAATTCTAAATATTTCACAGCAGCACTCAGATATTTTTCAATCAGCATCATCTCAGGGCTCAGGGTCACAAAGGTCTCCACCCTTCTGACAGCACGGAAGCCGGGTCTCCCCCACGAATTTTGTGAGAGTGATGTGAGAGTTGTGTTGTACTTTCTCAAAAGCTCACGTGTGCATGCCTTGTATTCAGTTCTGCACGTGTTAGTAACAATCAGGAAGTGCAGAAATGGCAAGAGCATCTCTACATGCAAAACTGTTAATTTCTGTCAAAATACCTCATTATTTTCAGTGGGAAAATTCCTGAAATTAGCATCTAAATTCCGAAATTAGTGAACCAAAATAGTGACACCTTTTCTGAAAAGTCATCTTTAACACTCACAGACAGGACACAGGCACAGCTCATTAGGAACAACGTCACAACTTCTCACGAAGAAGCAACTCCGTCAGTTGTGGTATTGCAGATGTCCCTGCTACAGCTGTGAGGAATGGGGCAGGACAGCAAGATGGGAGGATAAGATTGCACTGTTTTGGCTGCACTTGGTCTGGTGGCATGTTTGAACAGAGATCTGGTAAATAAAACTAAGCCCGCAGTTGGGTACCTCTGGGATTTGAAGGCCAAGAACACTTGATTGATTACTTAGCAGGCATGTTTCTACAATGTTGTAGATGAGTCTGCAGTGGCTCCTTGACTACAAGAAATACATCACCTGGTCTGGGCCCTATAAGAGAGTAGCAATTTAAAGAGATAGCACTGCTTATAGGGTTATATAAAGTGGTATGAGTCGCTCACTGGTAGTGATATTGATGCATGGACACTATCTCAGACTACACAACCTCTGCTCAGAAATATTAAATCAAGGGGACATCCTGTAAGGCTGAAATTAACCACAGGAAATGGGGCCAATTAAAAACTAAAAACTTTTCCATCCCACAAGAGAACATCTTCACAGACCTCCTCTGTATCAACTGTTTTGTTAGCTCAATAGTTCTCTGATGCAGTTCATAAAACCCAGCTTCTGTCAGATCAATATCATTACATTACATTCATTACATCACACTTTTGTCCAAAGGAACTTGCATCTTCACACGTACAGTACATACATGAGGAGCAATTTGTGGTTCAGTGAATCAGTGTCTTGCTCAAGGAGACATCTGTATGTAATTTACTACCTTGCCATAAATATAAAGATTCAACATCCCTCAATATTCTAAAATATCTAATTCACACGTTGCATCAAGTAGCTCAGTGATTACCTCACTGAGTGATTAACTCACTGAGCTACTGACAGACGTTCTGTTCCCAGTCCCACATCGTCCCATGAGAACTACGCATGTTGCATGTCACAGTTTCCTTCCACAGTCACACACACAATCGTGGCAGCCAGGTGGATTTGAGACTTTAAACTGCCCATATGTATGAGCATGAGTGCATTAACCCTGTCTTCCTCCCAATGCAGGCTCCAACTGCCATTGACCATAAACAGGAATGTAGGGGTAAAAGATCCAGTGTGTGTGTGTGTGTGTACTGCAGAGAATCTAGTATACCCTAGTCTCACCTGACTGCGTCAGAATATAGCTGGAGGAAGGGGAAAGGAGACACAGATCGACGGAGAGAACTGGAAAGCACACATGGACTGCAGCAGAGGACAGACAAACACAGAGGAGGATGAGGAAAGCTTCTGCTGGTGTTTCAGGGCTGCTTGTTCCCAAAGTCATTCAGAGTATCTCTCTCACGATGCAGCAGATGTCATCACACCTTACATAATATTACATAAGTCTGATGCCTCAAGCTTCCTCACAAAACCCTTTTCTGAGCAGAAAATTCAGAGGAGGCTGTGGGTGTTATAGGGTTTTGTAGAAACCAAACAAAATAAAGCCCTGCCTCAATTTGATTCAAGTGCATCCTTACTGTGTACTGAATTCTTTTGTTAAAACTAGGGCGAGGCTGGAGGGAAGGACACAGCGATTGTTCAGGAGCTTGTTTTCTTTCACAACAAAAGAACGTCCACATACCTAAGAAGGACATTTAGTGAGTAAAGAACACTATAATACCTGGCCAGATCACCATGGAGCCCCTGATTATTATAGGATAGACCTGTCTTATCTCTTAAGTTTCAATCTGCACTCATTTCTGACTCATACTGTCCTGCTGCATGTGTCAAATCCAACCATCTGGGCTCAAAACAGCTACAAACATGTCCTTATTTGCAACTACTGTTTGTTCAGGTGTACTTCAGTGACTGGTAGAGGGACAGATAGCACACACAGAGCTGTGGGAAGAATATTGAGACAGAAATGAGGACACCCGCTGAGCTGACAGACTGCCAAGCCTCAGGTGGCAGCAGCCAGAGGTGTTGCTGGGGTGGATTTAGACAGATTTTCCTCCAGGTTGTAATATTCCACAAATCCAGATTTAAACACTAAAGCATATTATGATTATGACAACAGGGCAGTTACTCCATAATTTAGTCATAGCTAAGAAATCAAACAAATTCACTCTAAACTTTTTCTGACACTTACAGAGCTAAACACACCAAACTGACAATGGCTGACAAAATAACAAAAAGAAAGTACAGGCTGACAGGTTCTTCTGTCTCAGTGTCACTGAAAAGAAGAAAGTGGGGCAGGGGAGTGGCCCACAGCCACAGAGAAGAAATAGAGGGTGGAGGATAATAACAATAGTGTGATAAAGGTTCTGATAATAGAGGAGAAAATAGCAGTGAATAATGGAGTAACATGATGACACAGAGTTAGAACACAAACCCAGAGGCAGGGTGTGAGCCCAGAGAGGAAGTTTGTGTTTATGATTGTGACTCAAAGCAGCATGTCAATCATGTAAAACCTACGGCCATAAAATCATCTAACCAGCATCAGCAGCAAACACCAAAGTTCCTTTATCCCTCCCTGGTGTAGACTAGAATCTCTGTTTCTGACCTGTTACTGTGCTAAGGACTGGTTATTCAAACTTTAAATTGATTGCTTGTGTATTGATTTAAGAATTGGAATTTAAAGCATTAAAAATGCTCTTACAGTCATTGTAACGCTCAAAATTTAGAGTGAGGTTTTCCTCATTTTTATTGAGCAAATAAATTGATCTACTTGCTTTTAGGAAGGCAGACTGTCATCAGCAAATGTTGAACAGCAAACGATTGTATGTATCATCATCATGTATTAGCTGAGGAAATTTGTAATGAATCAACAAAGGTAATTCAGTAATGGCAAAGAATTTTCGTCATCAAAACAGAAGCAACAGAAGTGTTGGTGACATTAACGCATGTCCTATAATACACATCCGTCCCTTCCAATCTGATTAGACTTTCAGCTTTGGAGCAAGATGACCCTATTAGCAAAGTAAAAACAGGACTAAGAGTTTACAGCCATGCTAGCGGCTCTGGTGAGGCTGTACTTAGAGGTACAGCTGTGCTTTGAGCTTAGCAGGTATTATGTTTACCATGTTCACCATCTTAGTTTAGCGTGTTAGCATGCTAACATTAACTAATTAGCTTTTTGACTTGTCATAGTAGCAAAAGCACAGGTGTTACTAATATCATTGACCCAGTAAGCCCTGACAGTGTGACAGTGAGCCGGCATGTATAATACCGGGACCCTGAAACTGAAGCAGCTAAATGGAATGCAGCCATTGTTAATTTTATTATTTACACATGTGCGTTTCCTACTGTGACATGTCAAAGTGTCTTCTGTGAAAAAGGCCTATTGCATGTGAATGCAGTTTCCTGTTGAAAATCTTCATCTTCTAACACCTGAGAGTGCAAAAACACCTAAAAATACAGTTGCTTGCATGCATAACATCAGCTGTTTGTCTCGAATTCATTATATTTGTCCATGAAAGCACAAAGCCAGGTGGGCCAGAGCTCGACTAGAGCTGAGAGCAGCAGATTTATTAGCATGTGGTTCAGGTTGTTCTCCTACCTGCATCTGAGCCGGGCCTGCGCCTCCTCAAAGTGGTTTCTGAGGAACAGATCCAGGGCAGCCATGCAGTCCTCCAGAGCCAGCGACAGGTCTGAGCGCAAGCACCTGCAGAACCAGAAAAAACACAGAATCTGGATGAGAGAATGAGTGCTGAAAATATATTATTATCTAATAATTAAGCCGAGCTTGAGCAGTTCTGATCTCTTAAAATATCAATACTGAGCAAAATTCAAGTGGAACAATGTGTTTGTATTGAACAAGTGCTCAAAAAGTCAATCAAGTGAATTACAATTTCACCTTCTTTAAGTGGACATTTTTTCAAATGAAACTAAGCTAAGCTGATTCATATTTGAAGATCCAAAAAAGATCCACATCACCTTACTCTGTTCTGCCACCCCTCAGTATCACTAACTGTCTCTCTCACTACTGCAGTGACCCTGTTCTCAGTTACAGCAACAAAGGCAGTCTCCAAACAGTGGCCTACAACAGAGAGTGGGATCTTGATATTGTCTCAGTTTACTCACATATTCCTCCTTTATTCAACCCTTTCTACTTCACTACTACAAGAGAAACAGAAACACAGGCAGGGTGAGCCAGACAAGCAAACTGGCTCAAGAGAGTGCTTCGTGTTAGTTGTATTGCTGTTTGCACATTACAGAGACAATCAGCTTAAATTACAATACTTGCACAACCATCCACTTTTATAAAAATACAAGCTCATGGACCAATTTTGAATAAGATCATTTGCATTTCCTCTTGTAAATACAACTCACTGTTGTAAGCTGTCTTTGCGAAAGCGACAAACTACTGATGATTGTTGTTCATTACATGGTGCACATGACCCTCGCGTGACAAGTGGATAGCGTGGCCAAACTGGGCGCAAGCCTTCATCACAAGGCTCCCTCCTCTTTGATTTCACTCACTGTAATGGATCTGTTTAAATGGGTGTTTTATCTCTTCAGGGTGAGAACAGCACACAGCATGTGAAAAACACATTAACATTCAGCTTAATGAGCTATACAAATTAATTCAGTTGATGGTAAATCTGAAACACTAATGATATTCAACATTAATCTGATTCATTCCTTTCGTTTGGATTATGACTTTGTTTTGTAGAATGATACTTTTTTAGATTCAGTTATTTGCTATTTATGTTGATTTGCATCATTAAATGCTTGAAAAAGCTGCATCTTTTCTGAGTTGTTCATTTGTTTGTTACGTTATTGA
The DNA here is from genome assembly GCA_002120245.1 of Maccullochella peelii. Taxonomy (NCBI): domain Eukaryota; kingdom Metazoa; phylum Chordata; class Actinopteri; order Centrarchiformes; family Percichthyidae; genus Maccullochella; species Maccullochella peelii. The sequence continues at coordinate 19,741 of LKNJ01003671.1, forward strand.
TGTGTTTTTGTGAAACAGGAACTTGATTTCTATTTTGTCTCATCTTGAAATGCAGTTTGGTGTTGTGCTTTGGAACTTCCAAGCCACTGTATTGATCACATGAGCATGTCAGTCAGTCAGTCAGTCAGTATTACCTCTTTAACTCAGAATTCAGATGTCAGCAGCAAACATTACACAGATGCAGAAGAACAGGAGAGCAGAAACTGAACAAATACAGCTACAACGATGAAAATGTGTATAACTGCAGTGACTAATAGACAGCATTCACTTTACATTCCTGCCTGTTAGAAACACAGAGGAACTATAAACTCATCACACACACACACCCCACCACCACCACCACCACAAAGAAGCACACACACACTGCTGCAGCTCTGGCTAATGACATGCGGGTGACTGCTGTGTTCACCATATGACCAGCAGCAAGATGAGCCTCCTGGTAACAGCAGTCACTCACTCACAATGACAACTGCTGTCAGAGAAACATGTAGTATACATCATGTGTCTTTAGGCAGGCACACAGTCAAGACTTACAAAACATTTCAAGCACTAAAGTTTAACGACAGACAAACAAAACAACAACTCAATAATGGGAAATTCATACTCAAAGGTTATGTGGGACCAGCAGTATTGTTGTATTGGAAAAAGCACTAATACTTCTACAGTATTACAGTACTATTAACAATTGAAATAATAAACTTTATTTATATTCAGCCATTTTATAATTGAGTGCCTATAACTTTAAAACAATGAGACATAAAGGGATCAATAATACGGACGTTAACAATGAAGGATATTAAAACAAGTAGCATACTGTGTATGTGTCATTGATTTGAAGGATAATGCTGCAGAGTCACATGTCTTCCCCCAGTGGCCACTGACTAAATCTAACCAGAGCTTTCAAACTGTGTCGTACCAGTTTTCTCTCTGTGTGAATACAGGTGCAGTGAGTGCCCGCTGTCACTTTTACTTCCAACAACAAGCTTACAGAAGAGCTAGTAGCAATCGGATGTGTTTAAGCCCAGCTATCAACATCAGTGTTGTCTTTATTACTTTTAATACGTAAACCAAACTTAGCAATTGTCTCACTGCTCTTGTGCTGACTCTGCATTGACCATATTAATTCCCCAAACCTTCACCATAACTATCAAAAACACATGTCTGATCTTGAATCTAACTCTAATCTTAATCAAAACTTCACTGTAATCTAAAACCTACAACCAAGTCTTAACCCCACACATATAGTATTTACATCACATTATTCAGTCTTCTTAAAATGGGTTATGACCTTGCTGGAGTCTAATCACCTTCAGATTCAGATTCAGAGCATAACCTAATAAATAATAAATGCCAATAACTGTTAAGGGACTGTGGTATTTTGAAGAGTTTGTTTACTTATCTGACAAAAACAGACACTGTAACCAGCAGGCACGTGTGCACATAACATAATGGCTCTGATGAAACTTCCTGTTGTTCAAATTGTTTATGTTACGCAGGGGCAAATAATCAAATTCGTAAATAATAGAAGTTACTATGTTGACAGCATGCTAATGAGGGTGAACAATCAGTGGCATCATCATTTCCTTTCAGCTGGAAAGTAACTCAACTGGTCCTGAGTGAGTGGAAGACAGGACATTGGCAGGTTTACATCTTAAAGACAATCTGAGGCCTGAGGACACTGAAAAGAAAAGAAACCAGCTCTCAGTCGGTGAGCAAAGATTATCACACAGTACAAGACAGTGGTTTAAATTGAGGGAATAATTGATAATTGTATGCAGGAAAGAAAAGGCATGGCAACCAGCACAATGAGGAGTTCAGGAGGTACATACTACGCATCGTCCCAATAATTCAATTGGACTCCAAGTCAGCAAGTCTGAAATTCTAGGTTGATTTCTCTAGAGAGCAACTTTCACAATGATGAGCATTATCATTGAGATACACACACACACACACACACACACCCCTCCAAGAGTGACGACGCATTAGTTTGTCGACTGTGGTTCACGGAGCTTTCACCACATTCGCCCCAGCTGGTATACGTTGTTTGGAGGCCTCGCAGCATCAAGCTGTGACACAAAAGAGCCGAGCTGCTCCTATAATAAACCGAGCGAGTTTGTCCACATGCCTGAGTGTTACAGCTAGAACACACAAAACAAATACACTTACAGAGCACCTTATAGAGGCCGACTGAATGACAAACACACGCCATCCAAACATGCAGCAAGTATCTTACCCGTTTGACAGAGTCTCTTCCTCTCCTGACATTTTCATCTGGCAAAGTGTGTGTGTGTGTGTGTGTGTGAAAGAGAGGCAGAGAAAGAGAAAGAGGACAGAGATAAAGAGAATTGCAGAAGTGAATGTGAGCCTGGGGCCTTTCCAGCAGTGCAGTGTAATGGTCTATGTCTCAGCAGCAGCAGCAGCAGCAGGGCAGGCGGGTGAAAGAGAGAGAGAGAGAGAGAGACAGAGGGAGAGTGGGAGGGAGGGAGAAAGACAGGAGGAGGAGGAGGAGGAGGAGGAGGAGGAAGGATGCAGCAGCAACAGCAGACCTTAATAAGATTGGCATGACTATCACACATGAGAGGAGAAAACACAGTCTATCAGTGCTGCCTCTAACACGCGCACACACACAGGCAAAAAGCCTGTCCCACCTCTTCCAATCATCACCCTCATGCTACACACTGCAGTCTCTGCTCTGATTGGTTAATAGAAAGCCAGGGGCAGGGCTAAATTCTCAAGACTCAAGGCCTGAGGATTTTTATGTAAGATGGGAAACAACAAAAGAAAAAACAAACTAGGAGGAAGGACAGAGTTGCAGCACAAAGTCACATGTCCTTCATTCATGCAAATCTTTGTGCTTTCTGCTGCTATTGGTGAACGAGGGAAAGTGAGGCTTGAAAGATGGAAAAGAGTGCGCAGGTGCGTAGCGAGTAATTCAGCCGGTCCAGTCTGCTGCAGTGTTCAGTCTCTGCCACTGCAGCGACCATAGAGAAACACAGATGCAGTACAGCTGCTCACACTGTGGATACACAAGACCTAATGTGAAATCATGAATGAAAGATAGGCGCAGTGCCACAAGTTACTGCAGCTCGCCACTCTCCCACTAGATGTGGGTGAGAGAGAGATGTTCATGCACTTGAAAGCAGAAGAGGGCATATCAGCTTCAGTTCAGAGAGGATCGACTCGACCCACGTCTCACATCAGCCATTAGGCTCAACATCAGCAGTAATTAGAGATGTGCTATACTTGACAAATAGGCCCTTTTTAATGTAGACATTCTGACATGACGTAGCAGGAAAACCACAGGTGTAACTGATAATATTAATAAGGGTTACACTCCTTTTAGCTTTACTAGGATCAGGGCTCTGCCCCTGTGTATGCTAGTTCACTGACAAAGGCTAACTGATATAACTAAATGGAATGGAGCCATCGTTGCCAGGCATTAATTACAGCTGTGCGTTTCCTGCTATGACAAATCAAACATGTCTGCTGTGAAAAAGGTCCATTATCTAACAGGATTAAATACACTGGTTTGAGCATGTGTCAACACTTGGAACAAATGTGCCAATTTTAGCATTCAACTGGCCCATTTAAGTCTTGTTTTGTGTTTTGAAAAATTAAAACATCACTAGCAGAAAATAGTAAAAATAAAATGCCTGTAAAGTCCAAGGTGATCAAAACTCAAATAACAAAGAAAAGCAAGGGAATATTTGGTATTATTATTATCAAAATTGTTGCCAATTATGTTTCTGTCAATTGACTAATTAATTAATCAACTAATTGTTTCATCTCTAAACTACATAGTTGGAAATTGAGTTACCTTGGCAGACACTCAAAATCCTCTCACTCATGTCACTGTGTCTAAGTGCTCATCACGTTTGACATCATTTTCACCTCCACGGTCGGCCATAAAAACACAATTACAAGAGCAAAGCCCTTTGGCCAGCACAGAAACATGAGGGGGAAATCCTTCTATCTTTATAGACTGTAGTAAAAAAAAAACCGCTTAACTGTTGCTTCCATCCCTCATGAGTGTGCTGTGAGGAGCACAGAGAGTCACGGGTTTAAAGTGGAGATAATTAGATTTGAGACGCAGCTGTCCTCATGGTGGACAATTGGATTTGGCAACAAGGACAAAACAAGGATTCAACTATCTAATATTTTAGCTTAATATAATATGCAAATGTCTACTTCTTTTATGCGCCACACAAGAGTGAATCATCCTAATTATTTGTAATTCTAAACACTGGTATCAGAGTGGTAGGCCTTTTCCTTAAACAATCCTCAATGAAAAGGATATGGTGCTTTTGTTACACGGCACACAAACAAGGATTGTAGCCAATAATGACCACTGATAACAAATTACTTCCAATGAGGTAATATAATCTGAACTTGAAAGTATGGAGTTAGAATAATGCAGCTACAATTAAGGCATGTAACAAACTGTTCTCTCATGTCTGTCCATTAAATATGTAGGCAGATTATGTTACCGCTGGACAGAGCCAGGCTAGCTGTTCCCCTTGTTTCCAGTCTTTATGCTAAGCTAAGCTAACCGTCTTCTGGCTGTAGCTTCTTATTTAGCATATACATGTGGAAGTGGTATCAATCTACTCATTTAATTCTCAGCAAGAAAGCGAATAAGCGTATTTCCCGAAATGTATTGCTTTAAGTCGAGTATATTGTAAAGACTATACCAAACTGAATATGTAATGTAAAAGCACCTTTAACCTTGATTTGCTCAAGTTGTAATTCATTTTGCTGATCATCCATGCTCTTTTCCTTTAGTTGCATCCCTCTAATCCTCCTCCTCAGGCTACCAATAAATCCTTTACATGCCTTGACAGAGAACGCAGGATTAGACTATTCATGTTCATACTCATCCAGTCATAACCTGACAGAGACAAGTGACGGATGATTCTCAGGTTCTCTCTGCCTGAATTATTGATGTCAAACAGCAGGGAGAAGCTGCGCTTAAGCCAGTGACCTTCTGATGACCTTTACCTCAACATGTCACTAATATGTCAACAAGTCCTTTAAGTCAGCGGTAACGTGCAGTCTGCTCATAGCGACTCACTGTCATACAGGATTGCAAAATAGTAAAAAAAAAACAAGTACCATGAGAACTTTTCAAGAAGAATTCCTGCAAATGACAGGATATCAGCGGGTTCCTCAGAGCACTTTTGTTGTGATCTAAACAAGAGTTTTGCTTTATGATCACTGCGAAGTCTTACCCATTTGATGGATTTGTTGATTCCAGAGCATCTTTGTTTCCCGGTAGCTGTAACCTGAAACAGAGGAACAAAATCGAGGCTGTTTAGAGAAAAGAGGGAAATCTCAAGGGATTGACAACCAGCTGAAAGGCCGGCTATTGTTTGAGGAACCTGATCGTGAGAGCCATAGAAAGGCAGACACTGATATATATGGACACTTCCAGGCTATTTATTCATGGAAATCATTTGTTTGTTCTCCAGAAATTAACGTGAATGTTGTTAGGAAAATGTCTGTGAAATCTGTCTGATATAGGAACAGATTTTGGGAAACTTTTCGTGATGAATTTGAATTTAAAACACAGAAAGGTGCAAAACATTTACCTTAAAAAACACACTAAAGTTTTAAACCGTTTTAAACTCAGAATATCCTTTATCTGATTTTGTTTTTCATTTACTTTAATATATGTCCTTCAGTGGTTTCTAATTCACAGACACTCACCTGAAGTCTGTGATGATGGGATCCAATTCTGGACTGTTTATGACTGACAACCTGGGAAAAGAAATGAAAGTCAGTGTGTGTATGACAACAGGTCTTTTGGAGTTAAAATACTAACAACTGGTGAACTGACAAGGCTCAAATGCGTCATTATACTTTTATTAAATTTGTTATTTGCACTGTGAGCAGCACACAGTTTGTTTTCTTTGTTGCCGACTATAACAATAAATTATTTTGTGCACAATGTAAACGTACCGGCTCGGGGAGTCCGGGCCATCAGGTATGTCTTGTGCTTGCACGGCATCCCTGTGAAGAGGTCAAAGGTCAATTTAGAGAGAACATAATAATGGATCTCATGATGGTGAGAGGATGAGTGCCCTCCTCTTAGACAGATAGTTTAAATTAAAATTACGAGCATAGGAAAGCTTTATGTAATAAATATTCAATTCAATTCAGTTTTATTCATATAGCGCCATATCATAACAACGTTATCTCAGGGCACTTTGTCATAAAGAGCAGGTCTAGACCGACTCCTTATGTGTACAGAGACCCAACAATTGCCACCAAGAGCAAGCACAAGCAACAGTGGCAAGGAAAAACTCCCTTTTAACAGGCAGAAACCTGGAGCAGAACCAGGCTCTGGGTGGGCGCTCATCTGCCTCGACCGGTTGGGTTGAGAGAATATGAGAAATGTAAGTAATTAGAAGCTGAATGTGTTCATTACACTCAATGTGGAATCAAAAAGGCAACTGATAATGACGAGACACCAACAACAAAGAAGCACATGTCAGCAGTAGCACAAGACTAAATGGATTTAAGCTGTTTATTCCTCATATTTTCTGCTGTATTTTCTTATTAAGTGGCCATTTTTATGCACATAAAAACTTTGAAAATGTACATAGATTAAGTGCTTCTACTGGGATTTCATTTAAGCCAGTGTGAAGCTTCTAAAACAGCATTCAGGCCTTAACAAACTCCATTTAAACATATAAATCTTTCATTAGGGTTAGAGGTAGAGCCGTGGTTCCCAACTTCTTCCCTTGCACATGTTGCAATTTCTACATGTGACCCCTCATCACCGGCTGCATGTCTGTGAGACCCCTGAAAAGGTAAAACTATACAGTATTTCACAAGAAAAAAAAAGCAAGGATTAGAAAAACGTAATTATTTACGGTTTCCCACCCATGTAATCATCCAGCGACCCCTTAAATCCAGTTTGTGACTGCTTGTGGGTGTCCTGACCTCCAGGTTTGGAACCACTTGGTTAGATCATCCCTTCATGAACATATTACGAATACTTAAGTATTACTTCTTTATCAAAAGTGATCTGATGAGTGCAGCTGCAGAGATGAGACAAGAAAAAAATGGCATGAGAAAAAACTAAAAAAAAAAAAAAGAACTACAAAATATGACTTTTGGAAACAAAAAAAATGTGCTTTTCAGCATACTGCTACTACACTGAAGCCTGCTTGACCACATCATGAATGCAATGTTGTCTAACAGGCTTAATGAGAGCACGTTATCATTATACCAAACTTCACCTACAGTACAGTGATTTTTCCTATTGGCTCACAGTGGTCAGACTCTATGGATTTATTAGATGTAGGGATCCTTTAGTTGCATGTCAAATACAACTTTTTTTTTTCTCTCTGAAGGGCAATCTGTCAGCTTCTATGACAGTGAGATAATATGAATCTGACCCTCATGTCTATAAACCTGCTGAGAGGAGAGTGTGTGTGGTCTACAGAGGATCTATGAGGGTCCTGAACATGCTGTGCTCTACACAACAATCTCAGTGAGACCACAGCACAATCACATTAATGTTACTCAGAAAGTGCGATTAAAATCTCACTGTTGGCCGCACTATGAACACAGACAAGTTCCGACAGGGTCCGGACTTGCACTGATTTTCGTAAGCTTTCTCTTCTCTTCTACTCACTTTTTACTGTCATCTTTCTTCAGGCTTCGTCTCCAGTTGGTGATAAAACTCATTCCACAGCACTGGGATCCGGTGAAACGGCAGAATTATCCCGGAGAGAGCAAGTTTACCCAGCGGACAAGGATCATGGACAGACGGACAGGAGAGGAGCAGCTCACACTGACAGGAATAAAGGTACAGCAGCTGCTGTGCGTTTTCCTCCTTCCTGAAGCGGAAAGGTGTGCTGCTCTCATCTCCATAATAAAGGCACTGCAATGTAGCTGCTGCGGGTCCAGGCTTCATGGTCCCAATGCCCTCCCTATATAGCACGGTAACTCAGTTACTTTCAAATAAGTCGTTTCAATAATCACGTATATAAATACATAAAGCAGGTCAATAATATATTCATATGCTATATTTTAAATGTATTTTAATTTTAACTTTTAAGCCAGCACGGAGAAGAAGTCCTTTAAGTGCTCAGGAAAAAAAATGGAAATTTGAACATTTAAAGTTCTGGGCAAACTCCATCCGCTGATGAAGATCATGTGATTTGATCGAAAGCTCCAGAACAGCTACTAAATTGACCTTGTGGTGAGATTATTTTAACAACTGCTGTTTCCAATGTCAAGTTTCAATATGCTTCATTATGAAGCTCATAGTGTTCTGCATGAAAACATACAATTCTGACCACAGTTTTGCAATTTTTACAAATTGTCTGACTTCATGCTGGTGTTTCTAATTGCTCTGTAAGAGGAAAATATACATATTAATAAGGAAGTGTGTTTAAGTACAGTTTTGAGGTAGGCCTACTTTCCTGCTATTTTGTGTTTCTACTCCACTACATTTCAGAGGGAAATATTGTGTTTTTTACTCCACTACATTTGACAGCTATAGTTACTATATATGTTGCAGATAAAGATTTTACAAACAAATCTATCAGTCTATCGCAGTGTTGCGATAGACTGAGCTCAACAGTAAATATAAATACAGCAATATAACTGCTGCTTAAACATGAATGCATCTACTGCCACAATAATAATCCAATAATTTAATACATATAACAATATAAGATTCTGAATAGGGCCATTCAACATAATGACTAGCGTTAGTTCAGGCAGGCCGCGAAGTCCAGCTCAGCTGACGATCCCAGCTACATCAGCTGATAGCAGCTGATCTCTGAGCCAGCCCACATCAGCTGACGGCTCAGCTGATTCCCTTCTATGCGCCCATTGGCAAATTTCATACAGGGCGCCTTATTTAAGATGCTTTCGCCTGCCTACCCTTGCTGCATCCTCTGCAAGCCGCTTTGCAACCGTATTTACCACCATACCTACCATACTTTGAGCACTTTCACTCAGTGGTGGTGGAGATAGTTCAGATTCTTTACTTAAGTAAAAGTACCAATAAAACTATGTAAAAATACTCCATTACAAGTAAAAGTCCCACATTAAGAATCTTACAAAAGTAAAAGTACAGAAGTACCAATAAAATAGGCAAACTTTATTTTACTTTGGCCCATGTGAGTGTTATATCATTGTGTGTTATTGGATCATTAATAAAGATGCATTATTATATGTAGGCATAGTTTTAATGTTGTTGGTCAAGATGGAGCTAATTTTAGTTACTTCATGTCCTGTTGGGTAGTTTAATCAATAACAGTGCATCATATTCTATCTGATAATTAGGTGCTTTAGATTAAAAAGTACACTATTCCTTCTGAAATGTAGTGGAGTATAAGTATAAAGTAGCATACAATTAAAATACTAGTACAAGTACCTCAAAATGTATTTAACTACAGTACTTGAGTACATTTTCTTTCACCACTGCTTTTACTCAACTAAAGATTTGAATGCAGGACTTTTCCTTGTAATGCAGTATTTTTATAATGCAGTATTGCTACTTTTACTCAAGTAAAGGATCTAAAACTTCTTCCACCACTGGTTGTTTAAGACAGTAACATGACTTGATCCCAGTAAGAACACACAAACAACAAAACTACATATGTTTAATATTTATTCTGTTTCAATTAAATGCATTACATATTCTGCACAAACCTTCCAATAAGGATTTTTTTTCTTACATGTTAGAAAATACAAAATAAAATACAATTAGCTTGAGTTTTAAAAAGCCTTTATGGGTAAGCCTAGAAACATAAGTGGTTGATTTGAAAAATTGGAGGAGTCTGTACAAATGACAGTAACATGTCCGGTGGGCTTTAAACGTGAGCGAATGAAACCTGTAGCATGACAAGAGACTCAGCTGTGAAGGTGAAGAAAAGACAGACAACTCCTAAAGTAAACATGAACTGCCATATGAGAGACGCACCGAGTAGGAAGTGCAGCATCAACCACAGACAGTACACACGTTAAACATGAGAAGAGGAAACTATGACGATGCTCATTCTTAACAAGTCCGAAAAGAGAACAGAAAGAGGTGTCCAAAATGTTGTGGATTGTTTGGTCAGAAATTAGCAAGGAAAATTAAAACAAAGGCCTATTGCTCTTCAACCAAGCCTTCCCGTGTTCAGAAACCATCTATCATCGCTTAGCGCTCAGTGTTAAGTTCCTTTCCTGGGAGAAACAAAAACAAAAAATTACGCCACAAGAAGAAGAATCACTGGCCGACCAAGTGCTGTGTGGGCATTAACAGGAATGAGGATGCAGTGAAACATGAGCGTTTATCCTCACACCTTTTTGCAAGTTAAATCCCCAAAGAGCCTGAAGTGGACAGACAGAAGACAAACTGCTCCGCTGAAACGCAGACACAACTTTTACGGACTTTGTGTAAGACTTTGAAATCCAGTTAGTTAGCAAGCATCTCCAGGAAAAAATAAAAAAGTTCATACAAATGCTAACAAAAGAAGCACCAACAGAGGCACACTCTGAAACGGGACCTGGTGTGAGATTTGTGAAATGGATATTGACTACTTGTTTTTTTTTTTATAAACTGCTCTCACTAAAAACAGTAGTTGCCCAACCAGCATTACTATTAACACTATTCATTTTATGTATGAGTAAACAGAGCAGGTAAAGTGGGTATAAACCTGTTTTTCAACGCTCATACATTCATGACAACCCAGTTTGTCTGTTAATGTCCAAACTTCAGCAAAAAAAATAATTCTTTAATCTCAGGCCACATTAATCAAATGTCTATTTATTCATAATTAATTGCCCAGAATTTAAAGTTTCATACTAATTAAAAGATCATAAGTAATTGGGTGACAAAATAACATACATAACATATTGAGAGTTGCATTATCTCAATCTCAGATATTGAATGTTGGACTGTGTATCTCTCAAAAAAGCAGTTGTGTTCTTGTTTTGTGCAATCCCTTGTAGTGTGCCCTGAACTTTAATGCTAATTAATATGTAATCATTACATGCACTAGACGTAGTTTCATTCCTTTCATCTCCCCAAAAAATTAACTTTCTAACACAGACAGAACAGATGCTGGGAAAAGCAATGAGCTACTGAAATGTTAAAGAAATTAAAGTATCTAGAAGCTAAATGTGGTAGCTGTGATGGATTTGTTCAATTTTAGCATAAACCTGCACATGCATTTCACATATCAGAGGACTGGTAACTTCCAGTTAAACAAGTAGAAACACTGAATTCTGTCGCCCTGTCCTGAACAAAAAGAAAAATCTCATATGGCCCCTGCCATCATACAGGACTGGAAAAGTACATGGACACTCCATTTCAAAAGGACTGACTTGCACTCTTAAATTTTGTTACAGTGGCTCCAAAAACACATTTTCCCCAGCTTGTTGTCTTGAAACTACACACAGTTCACGATTTAGTTTCAGAGAATTATCCTAGAGCCAGAAGGAAATTGGGGGATGTTGGGGCTCTACAAAATTAGCAAGTCTATTTTTAAAGAAAGAAATCTCAGAGTGTAGTGAGTACTGTTAGTGGATAAAGACAGGACTTTTGACAAGGCCATTTCAATCTATTTTGAGTGTGTATGTTTAAATAAATTACATTCTGAAGAGTTAATGTTAACATTTGACAATCTCTAAGTCCATATTCGCTGCATTTCATTCAACAATCCATTCTTTAGAGAATACACTCCATCTTGTCCTCTCCTCCAAACGAAACCACAGAGACCAACAGGATGAACAACACAATACTGCGCTACCGGTGAACAGTGAACGCAGTCTGGGGGAGAAGGGCGTTGAAAGATTCAGAGATGGGTTTATTCTAAGAAAGTCTCTTCATGGGGTCAGCAGGTGCTGCTGAATCAGTCCTATACAGTCCCCACTTTGCTTTGGTGCTTTCTGGGCTGGGCCAGGCTGTGCCGTGCCGTGCCGTGCCGGGCCAGTGGAGGAAGGGAGGAGGGGAACGAGTTCCTCAGGAGAGTTCAGACTTGCTGAGTGCGATGGCCAGCTCCAGGTCCTCTTGTTCCTGCTGGGTGAGCCTGGCAAGTCGCTCCTTTTCCTCTCGCTCGCTCTCGCGCTTTGCCCACTCTATCATATCTTCCTCTGTTGGATACTGCTCCATGAACACAGAGAACACACACACACACACACACACACGGGGGAAGGAAAGAACACACATATGCAAAGAAATGTGGGGGAGGAAAGGAGACACAAACACAGACAAACACATTTACAGTTAACAGATCCTCAAAGATAAAAACTTGTTCTTAGAGACTGCTGATACGAGATACAATACCAACAATAACAGGACGGATAATATAATGCATGCCATCATCATTAATCATTATAAGCTCCATAAAGGAACTGATCATTGCAGGGCTGTTTCACAAGTGTTGCTGTGTTTTGTGTCTGGCCCTGTAACATCTATGTAATCATGATTACAGAAATATCTCAGAGGGAATTAAATTTGGTTATTTAAGAATTGTGAATGTACTGAGCAGGATGTTTTACAGTTGAAAATTAAACTTGTCAGAGCTCTGTGGTGGACAAACTATGTAATTGTTCTATGTTTCTAAATTACCTCAATCATATGTATGACATTTCTGTACTTCCTGTTTTCTTTTTAAGATTATGTTTAGGCATTTTTGCCCAGAAATCTGAGAGGAAATGAGAGCAATGTGAACGACATCCAGCAAAGGTGCCTGGCTGGACTCGAACCAGAAATGTTTCAGTTTACACGGTACGTATATTATCCTCTAGGCCACTATGACACCCCCTGCCATACATACCACTACTAATATATATATATGTGATAAGCTAAAATCGGCCGATAATATTGGCAATGCCAGTGTATCAGTCAGTCAAAGAGAAAGACATCCTTAACTGTGTCATGGCTTGTATTAAGCACTTCCTGGCTCATGGCTGAAAATATTTGTAATGACGGTAAAACAATGATAAAATAGTAAGTAGTAGCAGTAAAATAGTAATAATAGTGGACATTTTGGCATTTCAGCAGAAGCACAGGTGTAATTGATAACACTAATTTGTAGTTAATCAACACTGATCTGTGTCAGTGAGCCAGTGCAGCATCAGGGCCCTCAAACTGACACACCTGAATGTAACACATCCATCATTAATGTCATTAGTTACCCCTGTGTCTGATTGGTCAAAATGTCATGTTTCAGTCCCCCAACCAAAACACAACCAAACAAGCCATTTAAATGAATTTCCCTGGATCAAAGCTGACCGTGAAGAGAGGGACAGTCTTTGCACCTCAGGAGTGTGTCATTATGCTTCCTGTGGACTGAAGCACGAATGAGAGTTGTCACATTTGTAGGTTCACGGCAACAAAAGGCGAAAGATGGGAATTTTAAAATACAAAGTAGTACACTGGTTAAGTCAGTTAATCGTTACAGACCGGACATGCACTGCGTCAACAGGTTCATTATTCACAGTGAATGACAGACAGAAGCATCACAGGACATCCAGTGTGTGTCCACCCATGCAAAGGAAAGTAGACGGCGATGACGACGTTCACTAGCACTGATTTCGGTGCAGACTAACGCAGAACATGCATGATGAGAACATTTAATAAACATATAACGGATTTAGTAGAGAACATGCATTTATTACTTGTAGCCGATACATCCGACTGCTGCTTTTAAATATGAATGAAATCAGGCATCAATAAAGTACTGAGCAAAAGGAATGACTTGTTTTATTGCTCAACTTAAAGAAACCCTACACATATCTGGTATTTCTGTCTTTACCTTCTTCACTTGATTTGATGGGATTCTGTCAGAAAACTTTAAAAAGGACCATACTGGTGTTTCTGCATGTTTTAGAACATTTAGTGCAAATCCTCTAAAATGTATGACTGCCAAACATTTGCCAAAGCATACCACACTGTAGATCATTGGAAGCATTTTTCATGCTTTCCACTACAGTATCAAAATAAATAAAAATGAACTTACACAGACATAAAACGTGCTTGAGATAAAACTGTTACGATTAATAATGTGCCTACCTTCATTATTGTCAAAGTTATGCTATTATTGTGTAAAATGTACAAATCAAGTCCATGCTCACAACGCAACACAACAGTGCACAAATGACAGAACTGACAAACAAAAGTAGGCAGCTTGAAAGGTAGGAAATAATCTCAAATTTAAAGCATGCTTTGGAAAATGTCAGCAGTAATGTAAAGTGAATGTGACAAATGAACTGAAAATGCAAAAACGTTTACATGGTCTTTTAAAAGCTCAGGCATTTGCAGATAGTGGTGTCGTGGATGCACATAGAAGCCAGAGATGGTGCCCTTGATTCAACTCTTTATTCAACTTTTATGACAGAGGTGTAAAGACATAGAGAGAGAATACAGGCGATCTGTTTCTCCACAACACACTGCTGAGCAGACAAAGGCTGAATGAACTGCTGAATGAACTGCTAAATGAAGGGATGGATGAACAGATGGATGCGAGGATAAATAAATAGCAGCATGTGTAAAGGAAAAAAGAATAAACACTGATTTGAGGAATGGCGGAGGCAGTGGTATGAGTGAATGAGAGCCAGCTAGTCGAACACACAGTTAGTGCGTGCAGGTCGGGGTTCAACAGGGACATGCGGGTGCAGTCATGTGACGGGAAAGGCACTAGAATCAATTGTCTTTTAATAATAATAATAATAATAATAATATCATCCATCCCAAATTCACAGCATGACAGTGCATTTCTATGCAGTATTAGAAAGGGAAGAGCTGAGAGGATTTTAATACTGTTATAGTTTATTCCTGATATATCAACAGGGGTTCAACCCATGTTTAGCCACAACAGTTATAACTTGGCTTCTTTTATTTTTCAAATGTTAGATATAAGACTATTTGCACATAACTCAGTGAGTGAGAAGAAAACAGACAGAGATCTGTAATTCCCCTGTTCTTCTTGGTTAAAGCAATATAATTATTACAGCAACCTGGCTCTTACCTGTGAGAAGAAATTATTAAATGTCATATTTCTCACAAAGGCAGCAGAGGTATAGCTTAGCTGCTACAAATGTTTCCTGGAGAATATTTAATCGCTGAATTTGTAAAACACTGATCAAGTTTATAGGTCTGAAATGGGATCTCACTCATGATGCAGCAGGCACTACTCTGCATCTCGCCAGTCAAGGTCAACTGATGTAATGCCTTTAGGCCACAACTGTGCCGACTCAGCGACACATTGACTCTGAGCCCAGTCACTGCTCAGACCCAGAATGATCACTTTGCACCAATGGCAGTTTGAATATTACCTGAGACACAATTTCAGTGTAAAAGGTCCACAAAATAAAATATATATCTCATTTCGGAATGAAATATGCACATGCACAGGCTGTAATGTCAGTGTGCTGAGTTGGGGATGGGATGGCTAACAAAAGCCAAATACAAGCAGCCTCTCATCTCTCCATTCACTGCCAACCATTAGAAGGGACTTGATAGATAGATGTCTATAATTAATTAATTTGTGTAAAGAACTTGTGTCTGTTACTACAAATCTGTTGCAGAGTTAATATATAAATGTATTTATAATTGCTATAATGACATTTCTGTACATTTCCTTTTAAAGTAAGACAGTGCAACTTCAATCATAGGGCTTAAATTAAGTGCAATCCCAATATAAATCAGTAACAAAAAATAATTACAAGTATAAAGAATCTTTACATGGCAAGGAAATATTGCATTCATAATAAAGAGCTAAAATATACACCAGCAGCAGACAGGATGCAAGAAAAACAAACTCATATATTGAAGAATTTAATGGCTTATGTCAACTTAGCTCGAGATAAGGAGGCAATTATATAAACAAATGTAGCATCAAGGACCCGAGCTACTATGTGACCCTTTTCACAAGCTGATTAGTTCACTTCTTTGGGACTTTTTAATGGCAGTGGATGGAGTGATTTGTAAAGCTGGCCTGATTTGCTTGATGGTTGTGACTTAATGAAACAATTAAATGTGATTTATTAGCAGGAAAAAAAAGAGAAGAGGGCGTGACTACTGAGAGTCAGGTGAAGGTGAGGGAGAGGGCGAGAGGGAGGTGCTCACTTTGTCAAAGCTGGCAAATCGGTCAGCTTCCCGTACGTTGTGACGTGGAGGGGAGGAGGGGGCGAAGGGGTCGGCTAAAGGATCCTTAGCAGGCAGGGAAGAGGAGGAGGCAGAGGAGGTGAAGTCTCCTGAAGGCTGTGGGAGGAAGGGCCCTCGTCGTTGGAAGGAGTCAGAGGACTCTGTTCTGGAGAGGGACGATCTTTTACCTGATAAGACACAGACAGGCAGACATGTTCAAGAGTCCATACAGACACACAGAAATGGAACGAACACACAGAATAAATACGTTATGCTGTAGAAAGACAGACCAAGCATGAACCAGCATATTTTAACATTGACTAATACTAGGGTGTTTTACTAACACATACTATTAATACATCCTGAAATGACTAAGCGCACTACAATTTGACAACAGTTACCTTTACACAGTGAGATTGAACAATGCAAGTACTGACCTGGAGGTGGAGGAGGTGGTCTGGTTGGCGTACCCGTTTTTGGGGGAAGGGCTGGTGGGACGTCAGGGCCGGCAGACTGGCCCTCTTCCTGGAACAGGTTCTTATTGTTGATGCCAAACTGGTCAGCACCGTTTGACTGAAACAGAAGGTTCATACCAAATCAAACACATAAAGGATTTTGCAAAAACAGAAGAAGAAGAAAAAAGACACAGGGAGTGGCTACTGTAGATCGGAGGCGGAATCGCAGCAGTTGTGAGCCTATTTTACGAAGACTTATTCAGGGTGCCGTACAGTACCTTTAGTGCATATTTGCTTTTTTAACAAACAACACTTTTAGAACACACTTGTCAAATTTCTGATAATTTACGATATTGTACATCAAATATTGTTGCTTGCACGGGAGAATTAAGTACAAGCGTTCCAACTATTTCCTCCCAAAATCTACAACACCAACAACTCACTCACAGCCTTCCTGGATGTTCTGGTTTTACAGAAGTGAGTTCACTGTGTCACAACAATTTCTACTTCCACCGACTTAACTGTCATTCTTATGACTTGATATTCAGCGTGTTTCACTCCATACTATGTGCTATTTCAGCACTGTGTAGTTGAAGCACAGGGCATGAACAACATCACTTGATTACCTTTGTCAGGGCACTGAAATCTGCAAAGCCCCCTCCAAATGATTCGTTACCAAACACAGCAGCAAACGGATCTGAAACACATGGACATATAAACTGAGCATATAAAATTGGCAACACTCAAACTGACACTGTAAATAATGTATTTTGAACAATATAATTTGAACAACTGCAATGGGATCAGTCCCCAGAGGGTGGCGCCATGCCACAAGTCATACCTGGATCTGAGCTGGCGCTCACTGTAGTACCACCTGGAGCAAAAGGGTCATTGGCTGCTGCAGTGTCCTTCTAAAAACAAAACATACAGCACTTAGCATATTGTACAATAAATTCTGTGGACATGAATATCCTCAAACTTAATGCGATTGAACTAGATAAAGTTTAATTAAAGTGTTAGAGTGATGTACATTATACAAAAATAAAACAAACAGCTGCTGATCTCGTTCATAACTTTTATTCTTACTAAATTCTCACATTTAGCAGAAACTGCAGCAATCACAGTATTTGCCTTATTTGCCTTTGTCTTGTTTTCCTGGTCTGTACTGACTTGATAACATCAAATTTAAACTAAACTGTTTTTTTTGATTACTCTTTTGCAAGGGAGACCTGGCCAAAACAGCAGCATGAAACGTTGCAGACAAAACAGTACAAACTCAGATACAATATTTTACTACAACTAATACCTAATATGAAAATTAGTATTAAAAACAAGGCTTCTGCTATTACTTCCTGTCATTTTAATACCTCTGAACAACTTAAAAGTTTATGATTTAAGGCTTTATTCTGTTTTTTAAACAGACATTTTTGACCATTTAAATCACAGGTATATTTGCATAAATCTAAGATTTTGGCTGGATGATGAAAAACAGGCTTTATGTTCAAAACTGGTTACAATTAAAAATATTGGGCCTGTTGTGTTTACAAAAAACTACCGATGTAAACAAACCCTTAACAGCATCATTAAACATTCATGACTGAGATTTAATTGTTGTTGTCTTATTCCTTATATTAACAACGCACAATAACTTCCCATTAAATTTGGGAGTGAGTAACATAGATATATATATTTATATCTATGGTGAGTACATTGTGAGCAGGTTTTTACAGCCGGCCTACTCACCACGGCCAGATCAGAGCTGGGTGGAGAGCAGCTGAAGGGATCTGCCCCTCCATCCTGAGAACCAAATGGATCCGCCTCCCCACTGCAGGTTATCTTGCCTCCAAATGGGTCAGAATTGGCCACTATGTTCCCTGTGGAGCTGAATGGATCCTTGGCTGCTAAAGCTGGATTGGTAGGTTTGGAGATGAAGGGATCTGGACCTGCCACTGGTGCAGCTGCTGCGTCATTCAGCTTGGCTACAAAAAGGTCCGGTTCTGGCATGCCAGTAGTGGTACCAAATGGGTCAGCTGAGGCAGAGAAAGGGTCGTCTGAGGAAAAGGGGGCACTGGAGGTCTGTGAGAAGAAAGAGTCTGCAGCAAAGGGGTCTGACCCTTTGAACGGATCTCCTCCGAATGGATCTGATTTAACAGAAACAGCACCAGATATAGAATGTGATTCACAGATATTGTAGAATTGGTACATTGTTTGTCAGATAACACAACAAATACATATTGATGCATTTTCTAGGTTTTGTTTTACATGAAAGAGATTAGTTTGCCTGCAGGGGTTTAACTTAGAGAACTTACCTGCAACATCTGCTTTTCCAAACAGATCATCTTTGAATGGATCGTCTGTAAGGTTATAAAATATTTTTAAAAATTGAAAATGTACAATAAATACAATAAAATCTTTAAAACAAATCAATTTGAAGGAGTAGGTCAACTTTTTCCAAACACAGGGAACGTTGGTATGAAGCCATTTTATTTGTATGCTATAAACAAAACTTTAGATACTTGTGGGGACTCACGGTCAGTAAAGGGGTCTGAATGGAAGAAGTCAATCTCAGGCAGGGAGGGAGGGATGGTCTGAGGCGGCATAGAACGAGGGCCGACTTGAGGTGGTAGTGAGGAGATGGTGGTTTCTGGGGACTCCGCTGGCTCCTGTTTGCTCTCTGGCTCTGGCGATGCAACCTGTTGAACAGCGACAGGGCTCTGCTGACAAGACACATTTTACTCTGTTTTTTTTTTGTGCGTTTTGTTTTTGCTGTGGCAGTGTTACAGTCTGTAGGTGTACTAATGGAAACGATAGCCCACAACTCAAGCCTGTGTATTATGTTAAACAAAGGAGTTTTAGAAAATTTAAATATACTAAATGACACAGACACAGCAAAATGACAAGAACACACAGACACTCAGGAATTTAGAAAAACAAGGATAGACCAATGTTGTTTACTGTCTGTATAACACAAGTATACTTGAGTAACTCCGGGGCTTTACCTTTGGGCTCTCTTTAGGGGATTCCTCTGCATCGTCTATGACCTCCGAGGAGACGTCGGGTGTATGGCTACTGTGTTCCTGGAAACATGAGAGGACAGCACAGCAACAACTAGTGTTACTTAAAGAGAAATATTCTCAGAGTTTATATATTATATTTTACATTTGGTACAGTTCTTGTATTGCTACAAAACTGTGATCACACTGAATGTAAATTAAGTCTGCTGGTCTTGCTAAAAAAAGAAGAAAGTCCCATTTTTATGGAACTGTGAGGTTTTCAGAATAAAAAGAAACAAGACTAAACCTAGAATATGGCTGGACCCTGTATGTTCAATGTTCAGTGTCCCCGGCAAGAGGATGCGCACGCCAAATATGAGCATAAACAAAGCTTAAAAGCCTTCTGGGGGTGTAATTCTGCTGCTGTCCAGCCAAAAAACAGCACTGCACACTTGTGATGCTGTAGGCTTTATAGTGGCTTTTTTCCCCATTGATAAAAGGATTGATAACTAATGCTTGTGTATTTATTACCCTAACGGTGTTCTCCTGCTGCTTGGCGATAGTTGACACATTATTGTACATCTCAGAGGAGGCTAGACTAGTATAGAGATCATCCAAGGGATCAGGTTTTAGCTTTTCCTCCTCTGGAGTCTTTGGACTCTCTTCATCCTGCTCTTCTTCCTCTTCTCTCTCATTCATTCCTTCTTTCTCTTTTTGAACTGAATGTTCTTTCTGCTGATTGCAGACAGCAGCTGGATCCTCTTCCTTCAGCTCTTTGGGCTGGTCCTCCTGGAAAAGGTCCTGCTGGAAGGGGTCCATCTGGTGCAGCTCTGCATTGGAGCCTGCTGATCCGTTGACCATCACAGGAGAGTTATCCTCCAGGGCTCTCTTCCAGCTGAGCTGGGCAGTTACTGACCTCTCCTCCACCTGAAGGTCGTTCAGTTTCTGCTGAACCTAAGAGAGATGGAGAGGTTGTAAGAACAACAGAGAAAAATAAAACATAGCTCCTATTTTCTATGGAGAAAGGAACCTTTATATCCATGAGAGAGAGATTCACACCAACCTGTGCAACTTGTGTAAAGGAGTCACGGACAGACTCTTTCAGAGGTGTGAGCTGCTCCTGAGCGGCCTGGACCTTCTCCTGCAGCCTCCTGCTCTCCTCCTGCAGGGCAAGGAGCTCTTCTCGGGCCTGGACCAGCTCCTCCTCATACTGACATATCTTCTGTTCCTGCTCCTCATGCTCCGACTGCAGCGATGAAATCTGTGATAGACATAACCATTATGAATAAGCTGGTAGCAATCACTCAGGACATGTGACTGGAATGGGTTGTCAATTTATACTACTGATCATTTCTGTAGTTAGTTTTCCAGTATTGAAATAAATGAATCTAGACCTACCAGTGAGGTCTCTTGGCTGGTCTGCTGACGAATATGAGTCAGCTGCTCCTCTAAGGAGCCTTTCTGTTGGTCCAACTCATCCAAGGCCTCCTGGACCTTCTGACGCTGAGTCTGGAGCCGCTGCAGCTCCTCGCTCTCCCTCGCCACCTCATCCTGTAAGTCCTGCAGACATCAAGCCAAAGAGGAGACTGGTGAAAATAAGCGTGTGTTTGTGTGTTCTTTCACAGGCAAACACTGGCAAAAAATTTTTTTTTTTTAAAGAAACAGAATGTGAGAGAGACGACAAGGGAGCTCAATAGTCAACGTTCAATTATAGAGATTATTTCAAATAAAAATAATTCAGGAAAGGAAAACAAGAGGCTCTTTAATTTTCCAGGTCCTCAGAATGTGGAGGAATAAAAGAACATCCAACATCTGAATTTACAATATATATATATATACACACACACACACACACACACACA